>JAGKTI010001808.1:41818-53733 GCA_018397915.1 Birgus latro
AACCCTTCCATCCTCTTGTCCCACCTATGTATGCTTATAAATATCTCTTCTCAAACAAGGTATTTCCAATCACCATCTCTCGCTCAACACACATCCCTATCATTCTTTCCCCATTATCATTTCTTCCAGGCACACCATGCATACCAACTACACCTTCAACTGCTACATTTCCACTCTAGCCTACAGATCTCCCATCATTACCACATTCGCATTTGCTCCAGAACTCTGCAAACACTCATCAGCATCATTCCATAAAGACTCCCTCTCTTCATCTTTTTCACTACCAGGTCCATATGCACTCACAAATACCCACAACTCACGTCCAAATTTCGCTTTCACTTACATCAGTCACGATGACACCACCTTTCAATCGGTCACTCACTGCTGCACTTCCGGGCCCACTGACAAGGCCACTCCTTCTCTCGCTCTTCGTCTGTCAACACCTGACTTCCTTCCAGTCACGCTTCCAAACTAAGATTCACTTTTCCCTTTCATCTTTGTTTCATTCAAAGCTAACGCATCCATCTTTCTTCTCACAAACATTCTCCCAGTCTCCTCCCTTTTAGCCTCAGTCATACTACATCTACACATATTCATAGACCCATTCGTCAGGATTTGTGGGTAACTCAATCCTCTTTCCCTTTCTATGCCCCGTCTCTTTGTAGTACTGTAGAAAATTGCACCTTTGTGACAGACATCCACATACTTGGTCCATATCCTACTAAGGAGCATCAAGGAAATCAGAGCAGATCATCATCCTAGTGACTTAACTGAGGGCACCTAAAAAGGTTAAGCAGAAGGGTTCTGTAGAGTTGCAACATGCTTTAATAGGACTTTAATCCTTACAGTCTGGGGATGTCTTATTTAAGTTGAATAAAATTAACAAGCCTAAGCCAGAATATGGGCAAGGGCTTATTGAGATTGTTTGTAACCATTTGGATTATAGGGATTTCTTCCATTAGCTAAGTAAAATCGCCTGGCAGCCACGGTGTACAAAAATTTGTTCCCATATATTGATCAGGCAACTCATCCTTAGAGATCACCTTCACCACATTGCAGCTGTAGCCACACGACAACCACTGCCATCCAGCACCATCTCTTGTAGGAAGCAGCATCAGTAGTTGTCCACTTCTCGTGAGATCAGTTATAGAAAAATTAGCTGGAATTTATGGTGGCAGTGCTATAGTATAGTATTATTAACCATCCTAAACCACCTTCCATCTCACAAGAGGACCTAGAATGGGTCCTCTTCCTAAACATTGCGACCAGCATCAAGGTCTCTGCAGCAGTCATAGAGTTGTTGGAAAAAATTGGTGAACAACAGTATTTTACTATCTATCTATCCATTGCCAGATGCCTTAATCCCATAAGGGGTGGCCACAAAGTAATCACCTTCACGTCGCCCTGTTCCCCACCATTTCGCTGCCGTCTCGCCAGGTCACACTGCCCTCTCTCATATGCCTCTCCACTCCATCCCTCCATCTCATCCTCAGCCTTCCCCTCCCTCTCCCCCCACCACCTTTCTCACATACACTCTCCTCATTAGTCTCTCACTCTCTATCCTCTCTCCCCATGGCCAAATCACCTCGTTGTATTTCTCTTTTTCTATCACATCCCCATCCACACCACAATGCTCCTTCATTTCTTCATTTGTCAGAGTGTCTCTCTATGTAACTCCACATGCTCCTTTCAGCTAATTTCCACTGCTCTCACTCTTGACTTGTGTCCTTCTAACAGGGTCCAAGCTTGGCTTCCATACATTAGAGTTGTTATCACAGTACCGTTGAACAGTGACTTTTTTATTTCCATGCACACTTTACTGTTTCATATCTCTGCTTTCAAAGATTCACCAACCTTTCTTCCCAGGTGTACTCTTTAAAGCACTTCACCCTCCAAACTTCTATCCTCACTCATCACACTACTCAAGTACTTAAATGCACTTACATTTTCCATTTCCATATCATCCAAGCTCATTGTGTATTCAGTGACTTCATATCTCTCGACTACCATAACTTTACTCTTCCCTTCACTCACCGTCAGATTCTGTTTCATACACACACTCCCCAACTCATTCACCAAGCCTTGTAGTTCGCCTTCATCTTCACTTAACAATACATTATCATCTGCAAACAACAAAACAGGAAGTTTCCAAACACTGCCCTGTCTCACTAGGGCCGCTCCAGCATTCTCCACCCTACCTTGTATGTCTTTTATAATCCCATCCATATACAGATTGAGCATCCCTGGAGACATGAGACACATCCCTGTTTCAGTCCAACATTCAGGTAGAAAAATTCACTCAGTTGACTATCCACACGCACTGCAGCCTTTGCCCCGTCATACATACTCATCATGGCATTCAGCAACCTCCCGTTGACTCCATATATTCTTAATATATTCCACATTCCTTGTGTATCCACTGTCATGTGCTTTCTCCAAATCCATGAAGGCTGCATACAACTTCTTTCCCTTTTCTAGAAACTTTTCCACTAAAGACCAAAAGATGAATATTTGATTTACTTAACCTCTTCCCTTCCCAAAACCCCCGTGTTCTTCTCTAACTAATTCCTCTGTTATTTTCCTAACTCTGTCAATAAGTATCCCACCATACACACTTCTTATCACACTAAGAAGACCAGTGCCCCAATGATCACCACACACTTCTTTTTCTCCTGTTCCTTTGTAAAGGGAAATAACTATGCCTGACTTCCAATCCTCCAGGACTTCCTCCCAGGCCAATCTGCACATCTTCCATATCCATTCTACTACTATCTCTCCTTATGCATCATCATTTCACCACACACTTCGTCAATTCCTTGGGCTTTCACAATTTTGACTTTCTTCATTGCTTCCTCTACTTCCCTTCTCACCTCCCTCCTTCTCCCAGCCATTCCACAGCCACTTATACTTGCATTAGTTTCATTCTCCATGTTTAACAGTTCTTTAAAGTGTTCTCTCCATCTGCTCATTTCCGTTCACCACTTTCAATCTACCATTTTTATCTTTTACTCCCTTACTAATTTATTTATCACCCTGCCTAACTCTCTTTACCTCTTTCCAGAAAATTTTCTTACATTTTCTCCACTTTACACTCAAATTCCTTCCAAATTCCTCATCCACTCTCTTCTTACTCTCTCTTACTAATATTTTCACCTCTTTCCTCCTCTGTACATATAACTCTCTCTTTTGTCTCTCATCTTCCTCAATGCTGCTGTTTCTCATCCATTCACTATATGCTTTCTTCTTTTGTGCCACAGCTTGTCTCACCTCTTCATTCCACCATGCTGTTCCTTGCACCCCTTTCATCTTCTCTTCATCCCACACACCTTGTGCTGCACAGACTTCTTCTGTGAAATAATATCTTGCACACACCTTTCACCTCCCCCATATGCTCCAAATCATATTTACCTAATTGCTCCTCCACTTCTCTCTTATAGTCTGCCTTTTTACCATCCACTTACAACCTTGCTGCCCTTGTATGGACTACTTCCTCCTGTCCTTCTCTCCCTCTATTCATCCATTTCATTTGTACCTTGACATTATTTTATATGAGCATTATATTGATGAGATACACGATCGTTATACTGATGAGAGAGTAGGAAGAGGAAGTGGAATTTTTGAGAGATGGGAGAGGTATGTGACAAGAAAGTGGCCTGGAGGTGATTCTTTTTCTGGCCATCCCCTGTTGGAGGAGTAAAAGGGAGCAAGGCATCAGCAATGATAATAATGGCATATAGAATATATGATAAAATTTTGGTTCGCATGACAGACTAAGCACCTGATGATCTAGTGATTAAAATACCTCATATGGGGTGACAGCATTGCATAGTTTCAATCCCCAAGAGTTGACTGGAGGCCTTTCAGTCGTATAATGCCACTGAGGGGAGTTAGTCATCAGCCCTCTAATGTACAGTACTGACCCTCAGTAGCCTAGCCTTGGGCCTGTATACCTTTAAAGGATTCATATGGGATTGGCTGTAACTTTTTTTTCCCATCTCCCCCCCCTCCTTTTTTTTTTTTTATGTTGCAGACAGCATACATAACTTGGATGACTTCATCAGCATGGACTCCAAACGAGGTGTAGGCACGGTGTACAACCTTCAGGACTTCGTACGCAGATTCTACAAGAACATGTAGTGAGTTATAGCTTCACCGCCTCTTCCCTCAGGCTCACTGATCATGTTCCCTCAGACTCATTCATCGGTAGTTTATTTGAGCTTGAGCATCATTTTTCATTCTTTCATCAGTGATATTTAGTGGAAACTTTGGCTGTATTGTGAGAGTGTTAATGGTTATATTTGTGTAATGTGTATACAGTACTTGTTTTGTTTTGAGAGCAATCTCCGTTCAATCTTGGCATAGCTCACATAAATTCCTGGTGTTCTTCAGGCTTTTTACAAATCACACATGTTCTGTCTGTACAGTTTTACTGTAAAAGAGACATTCAAGTATTAATTTAGGTAGTAGGAACCTGAAAACAAAAGTATTCTTTTTCTAATCATGCAGTCATTGTGGTAGTCTTTTGTATTCTGTCTGTATATTAAGGGCATAAGATGAAAATGACATTCATAACATGAACATTTTTTTAGTGATGAGTTGTACTGTCCTTTTTACAAGGAGGGTAAGTTGCATTGTATCAAAATCTGTGGAAATAGTAAAGTATGACAAATCCCTTGTTACTGTGTTTGATATGTGTACAGACTTAACAAACAACAAATCCAGTAGTATACCATTATCCTTTTCAAACCTGCAGATGTCCTTATAAGTTGTCGTATTGATATTCAACCTGTAATGTATTCATATCATCTTCCATAGTGAGTAACTAGTTGCAGTGTCATAGTGAAAGGAAGTTACTAGTACAGCAAAGCGTATCATCACTGACATTCACTGCTGAAGAACAAGAATACCCAGTAATGAAAATTGGAGAACAGTAATTTTTTTTATCTTGCCAGTCTAATTGGCTTGGTTAACATATAGTATTATTTGAACTTGTTTAAATTAAATTTCTAAGCCTTTTTGAAGTTTCTGTAACCACTAGTATCAGTGATATGACGTGAGCTTCAGTGTGCCAAGCTGCAAGCGTAGTTGGAACAGAGTCAAAAGTTCACGTTCGTATTATAACTTAATATTTATGACGAGTTGATTACTACTTGTAAGGTACAGTAAAGTCAGTTAATGCATGTGCTACTTGCCCCTTTTCTGAAGGGCAGCGAGACAGTAAGAGATATTTTCTCACCACCGCACTCCGTCAGGGCTGACAAGTCTTGATTTAGGGTGTATTCTTAGTGGTTATATTTCATAACACCTCCTATTTAGCAGTTTATTCTGGACATTACACCACATTATTACCTTTTATGCTGTTGATGCAGGTTATATTAATTTTAAAAGATATAAATAGCGTACAAGACAAGGCTAGGGTGGAATGTGCAAAATAAATAACTAAAGAATATGTACTGTGAAGCCTTTTGTGCCATCTAGAATACTGCCCATTTTCACTGTTCCTTGTTTGTCAACAGTCCAGAGTAAGGAGTTTGTGCTTACAATTTTTAGTATTTTTAAAAAGCCCATGTTTCAGTTTCTGTGGTTTCTTCAGTAATTGTAGCATGTTACTGGACTGATAATGTACTGTATTAGTTTTATGTATTTGTATATTTTGGTTGTGCTGTAGTTTATGGCAATTCAGTGTGATACAGTAAAGAAAGTTTCATTTAGTTTATTTATTGCTAGACTTTAAGGAGTGAGTTTTTTTTTCTTTTTCTTTCTTTCTTTTTCAGGATTTCAGATTTTCATTAGTTTGGCAATATATTATCATGCTTTTTATGTTGTAATATTTTACAACTCTGAAATACTGTACTGTAGATGTCTGCCTTAAAATGGTACTATACTGTCAAAGCTCATGTCTGTGTGGTATGAAAATACTCTCATGTCTCTCAAATCCATCCATTCTTATCAGTATATATACTAGGAAATGCCTACATTATTATATTCTGCATTCAAGGATGTTATTTGAGTTTTAGGTGTGTATGGGCTGTTTGTACAGATTTATACTACTGTCTCTTGATTTTATACAAATAATTATTCTCCTCTGAAGAAAGCTCATTTTCTAGAAATGCGATTAGTGTACCATTGGTAATAGATATATGAGTCTGAATGTGAAAAATTCATAATTTGGCACAAAGATGAAAGCTTGCTGGTTAATTTGAATAAGCTTCATTCCTCAAACAGCCTGATGCTCTATAATCCAAATGGCATGCTTATTTTTTGCTATGTATACAATATAAATATAAATATATATATATATATAAATATATATAAATATAGAGGATAATGCCACTTTTTGCTGCCTGATTATAAATTAAAATACAGTACTGTAGTTAAAGATTCCTCAAATGATGCCTGGGTGGTTTGGGGACCACAAAATTAATATTAATGCATTTAAATGATCTGTCTGGAAAAAATCTTCCATTAGTCATCAGTTTTAGTGTAGGTAGGTATGCAGAATTTTCTAGGAAGTGTTAGATAGATTTTACATTTTTTACCTACTGGTGGTAGTCTACTGAACCCCAGGCTTTCAATTTTCAGGTCATTTTAATATTGTTAATGTAAATATAGCTCTTTCAATGTACATGGATGTGATGCAGTCACAATTACATCGATATGCCTCTTTTACTCTAATATGCCAATGTTTCTTCAATTCGCCTTTCATGAAGTACATTTTTATCACATCAAACATCTCCATTTATTCAGCTCTGGGCGGGTCATCTCACTGTTTGCCTCATGACACGTGTTTCTTAAGATAGATGCCCTCTTGTAGAAGAAACTGGATACCTCGGCCAACTGTTATCTAGATTCATTTGACATGTTTCAGATCCAGAGTACTCTAGTTTCTGGAATTTATTGATAGTTTGATAATATTATTTCCCTCAGTAGCATACTCCAGCTAAAGTTTTAAGTTTGTACATTACATTTTTGTTGACTTCTTCAATCCAGTGACTTTTTTTTTTTTTTACTGCCTTGAAATAATTTGATTTAGCTTGGAAAAAGAAATCGTGTTGTGAAAGGGTTGATGGAGACTGTACCTAATCCTGTCCCTGCAAGGAGTATCTCCATTACTTAACAAGATCATCTGAAGGTAGAAAGAATATACAGTAAAAGATGTCAGTGGATTGAAGGGGTTAAGTTCAAACCTCTGGCAATCAAGTTGATCTAGAACTGAAGTAGTGGAGGTGTCCAGCATCTCAAAGCCACAGAGTTGTGTTGTTTCTGGGTTGTGCGCACAAGTGTCCCATCACTACAGTCACCTCAGCTATTTATTTATTGATATATTGTTAACCCTGTTGTAGCCTACTAAAATTTGCCTTGCTTTCATCACCCAAGGTGCAAATAATTCTATTACAGCTGTGAAACCTTTCTCTTTATCTTATGCTTACAGATTCTGCATAGCGATTATCTGCTCATATAGCTTTATAACAGCAGATTCCAGCTTTATTATACAATACTTTACCCTGATTAAACTATCAGATTATTTTTTTACACATTTAATACAGTTCTCAAATATTTTCATTTTTTTGACATAATTCACCTTTGATCAAAGTGCACTTTTGAATCAATCCTGGCAGGACAAAACTCCTAATTATAATATTGGTTGGTAGAAGCAGTAGAAAGAGACAGGAGCTGGAGGTGTGTCGAGTACAGCAAGAAGAGGACTGGGGTCTGTAGGGATATTTTAGTTGATGTGGCTCCAGGTTAATGTGAATGTAAACCCAATGGACTGCAGGCTGAAGCAGCCCTTTTCCTACAGTGTAAAATCCTCCTTTCAGGAGATACTGAAGAAATTCACATACATCCTTGTAACTGGGAAGCAAAGCTTCTTAGTCATATCAGTGACACCATGTAAAGGTTTCCCCCTCCAGCACCAGATATTCTGTTGCTAGAGGGCAACAGAGTTTGTAGAAAACTGAAGTAGATTTACAGAATATCAGTGAAGGTGAAAAGAGTGGTTAAAAACTTGAAGAATTGGTATATGTATGTAAAAAAGAGAGAGGGGTAATGTACTGTACACAAAAGGTACCACTGTCACACAGGAGGGGTTCAATAATGTCATAAGTGGTCAGTATAGGTCTTGGTGTCACAAGAAGTTTAATGAATTATCATTTTATGCCCATATGATAACATTAGTGTAAGGAAATATCACAAGCAAGTAATTATATGGTATCTTCATAAACATAGGTCTCAGCCAGAATTTTGTTACAGCCACTGTCTGTTTTGCCCAGTTGTTAGGAGCCAAGTGTGCACTGATACTTCTTTGAATGAGTGTACAGGATTTAACCTCATAGCTCCTGCAGCATGTACAGAATGTTTACGGTGCCAGATGATAGAGTAGGATGTAGAGTGCTTGTTATGAGATGCCTGAGGGCTTAGAAGAGTGACTATAATGTAGAAGGACATAGCAGGAAGGGAAATTGCAGATGCACTTGGTGGTAAATGGTCATGGTGATGAAGAGAAACACAGCCTCTGCTCTGATGGAACTTCCTCTAGTTGCTCTTTGCTAGTGCAGAGCTTAGCCAACATACCACCCTTTGTATACACTGCTACTTTACATTTTGAATTTTGATGAGTCTTTGCAACTGATGTACTTACATTTTTATCATACATAATAGTTGGATTGAAAGTTGTAGATAGTGTCCAGGAGATAAAGGTATACATGTATTAAAAATGTTAATGAGTTTTGGGGTGGATGTGAATACTGGTACATGACTGCTTCATATGAGAGGACAGTGTTCATTATTGGTGTGCCGGCAAATTTCTTTTTAAGCCATTTAAATCTTAAAGACATAATAAATAAGATATTGCAGATTATATGAAAAGTAAGGAGCACATTAATTTGGCTCTAATGTGAATCACAGTATATAGGGTAGTAAATGTTTCAGTATTTGCAGTATAGTCCATTATGTTTCAGTCTCTGTTATTGTAAATTTGAGTTTTACCACTCCCTTTTTTCTAATATATGATAAATCTGTCTGGCAGTAGTCTGCATTATAGAAGCCTGTACTTACTTCAGATAACTCCTTCATGACCATAACGAAAGCAGTGTTTGATGCTTAGAATTTGCTAAAGCGAAAGGTGCATTCCTTTTTTAACTGAATTCTAAAGTAAACATTAATATTTCATCTGCATACAAATAGTCAAGCCATAGAGGATAATACTGTGTGTGTGTGTGTGTGTGTGTGTGTGTGTGTGTGTGTGTGTGTGTAATACTTCGTGAATCTTTCTGTCCTCCTGTAACTTACATGTATGGGACAAAGTGTAAATTCAGTTAAACCAGTGTTGCTGTAAAGTTTTCTTTCAGTATTACAGTTACACAGGGGCAGTCGTATAGCATTTTGCAGAGTATGTTGTAAAATTGAAGAGTGAATGATTGCAGTAGCACAGGTAAACAGTAAGAGAGTAGATTTTATAGAAAAGTGGTTAATGTGTAAAAGTTCAGTATTTCATGTTGATATTTAATGTATACACATATATATATATTTCTCACATGGATCCTGTACTTATAATTAGCATTTTTGACGAGTTTTATTAGAATTTTGTATAATTCTCCGAAATCATCGACTGGAGTTTCACTATTGCCTTAATATATCAACTTAAGTATGTTGACTTTGTTCAGGCACCTCAGAGGCTGTTAAGTTGTTGCATTTTCAGGAAATAGAATAATGGTAGATAATTTTAAAAACATGACCAAGTTCTTTCATGCTAGTTTACTCTTCATACTTCAAGATGCAATTAGATAAAGCAGGTACTGATATTCATTAATTATTCAATGTGCTGTTGAAAAATGATGATTATATTGAATTACTATTGAACATTTTTATAAATTACATTCATGCTTTCTCAAAGAGCTTGTACAAGATATTTTTCAAAATTGCCATAACTACATAATTTTTTATCTTGCATTGCCTTATCTTGTATTCAGTTCTACTATTAATATTGCATTACATTAAGACAAATATGTATAACTGTCATTTAAAAGTTATATAAATATCTGGGAGACTTCCAATCAAAGCCTTTCCAAGACTTTTGATGTATAGAATGGCAAATGATGTGAAATTTCCACACTTCCTCTGAATACAGATCTTTCAATATATAGGCTATTACTGTATATACAATATACGGTTAATCTAATTGTTCTTGAAATTTTAAAAGGGATTTCAGTGCCCTTGAGCTGTACATATCTGTTGACCTGCCTCTTTGCAACCTACAGTTACAGTACTGACTTACAGTGTATCGTATCTATTTTTTTTTTTTAATGTTGAATTATTAACTTTTGTATGAATCACTTTATTTCAACTTCTGGCTACATCAGGAAGGTTACAATCTGTACAAGGGAAAGGAGAAGTGCTCTTTAAGATTATCATTGTACAACAGTAATTATATGAAAAAGATCAGTCATGGATTTTTTTTCAAGTTTCTTAATGACTATAGGATGTGATAATGTCAGCCAGTTGCAGATTGTACCCTGAAATATTTTAATTTCATCACTGTCATAACAACCTCACTTTATACAAGATGATAATTATAGTGACAGAGAAATTCCTATTGTCTCTTTGCTTGACTGTGGGATACCTCAAAGGACGTGATTTTCTTTCATGGTGCAGAAAAGGACGGAGTACTCATGTAAGACTTGAGACTATCTGAACCCTCAAGCTTTTATATATGAAGTGCTTTTGATGTACTGTTTGATTGTTTGACAGATTATTGTGGTTACTTATGTAAAATCTTGTTTCCTTTGTGTGTGTGTTCTTAACCTGGGTTGATTTTGGATCATATGGATGGATGCCATATTCTTGGGGGGGGGGGGGAATAACCTCTTCAGTCAAGGAATATAGGTTTTATTTTATTCTAACTTCCTACCCTTGTCTGGTGGTTAGAAAACCCCAGTTAAAATGGCAGTCTTGCACTTGTCAGATCCCCAAGAGGTGACTAGTGCCATATCCATTTTGTGGCTTGGTGCTTATTCTTCATACTGTAGTACCTTCCATCCCAGGAGTTGTCTCTAGGTTTTTGGATCATGCACCAGTAATGTTATTACAAGAAGTAGGCCAGTTATTTGCATTAAATGTAATATACTACAGTATTGTAGCCCTGGGCCCCTACATCTCAAAAGGGACAACATGGGATTGGCTGCTATATTATCTTATAATCCCTCAGGTAGTAGGGTCTCCCTTGGGAACTCTAGTTCATCAGATGGCAGAGAAGGGAGAATGCATTACTACTTGCATACCCCACTGTGTGTAACAGGCAGCTAAAAGGGCATGTGGTGAGCTAGTGATCCACCCAGGAAGAAAGAAAAAAAAAATTCCTTGCGGACCTGGACAGACCAACAAGTAATGACTTCAGACCAGACTAAGGACTCCATAAATGGTGACCTGCAGTGTAAGGCACGATTCATGAGGTAAAAGAGAGGGAAACTGTGCAGTTGCTTGAAGATTCAAATGTGAATATATGTGGGATGTTGATGTGATTTGATTGGAAACATGATGAACCAACTATCTTAAACAACTTCAGATGAAGAATATTTATGATTATTACACCACATTTTGGTTAAACTATTTAGTTCCGTCATCTAGTGTGCCCTTAATATGCATATGTTCTCTGGTATGGTTACACCACCAAACTGGGAGGGCGTAGGTGTTTGTGGGAGGCTGCAGGTAGGTATGTGTGGGAGGGTGTAGTTGGTTGTGGATGGGTGTAGGTGGTTGTGGATGGGTGTAGGTATGTGTGGGAGGGTATAGGTAGGTGTGGGAGGTTATAGGCAGGTGTGTTTGAGCGTAAGGTGTGGGAGGGTGTAGGTGGTTGTGGGTGGTGAAGGAAGGTGTAGGTGGTTGTGGGAGGGTGTAGATAGTTGTGGGTGGGTGTA
>JAGKTI010001808.1:53853-76544 GCA_018397915.1 Birgus latro
TGTGGGAGAATGTAGGTAAGTGTGGGAGGGTGTAGATGGTCGTAGGTGGGTGTAGGTTAGTATGGGAGGGTGTAGGTGGTTGTGGGTGGCTGTGAGTGGCTGTAGGTTGGTGAGGGAGAGTGTAAGTGGTCTTGGGCGTGTGTAGGTAGGTCTGGGTGGGTGTAGGTAGGTGTGAGAGATTGTAGGTGGTCGTGGGTGGGTGGGGTACGTGTAGATGTGTGTATGATAGTATTCGTCGTTGTTAGGTTTGGGTTGGTGTTGGAGGGTGTAGATAGTAGTAGGTGGGCGGGCATGTGTGGATGTAAATGCTCGTGTGGGGGTGTAGGTAGGGGTGAGGGTGTAGGTAGGTGTGGGAGGGTGTACATACTCGTGGGTAGGTGTTGGTGTGGGAGGGTGTACATGCTCGTGGGTATGTGTTGGTGTGGGGGGTGTAGGTGTGTGGGCATAATTGCTCGTGCGGGAGTCTGGATAGGTGTGGAAGAATATAAGTAGGTATGGGTGGGCGTAAATGAGCGTGGTTTGGTGTGGAAGGCAATGTAAGTGGTTGTGGGTAGGTGGAGAAGGGTGTGGGAAGGTATGGGTGGTCACTGATGAAAGTGGGTGTTGATAGATGCATGTGGATGTGAAAGGGTTAATAAGTGAGAACAGGTAGGTGGATATAAGTGGGTGTGAAAGGGTGTAGGCGGATGTGGGTTGTGTAGGTAGTTGTGGAAGAATGTGGATGGGTGTAGATAACGTGTGTGGGTTAGTATAGTATAGGTAGGTGTGTGTAGGGGCGATTGTGGTGTGGGTGTGTGTACACATGTACACTACCATTAGCTCCCCCTCTCCTCTACCAATAATAAGTGTAAATTATAATAAATTATAATAAAAATTATAATAAAAACAATAAAGACAAAAAAATAAGCAGGGTATTATTATTTCATCCCGTTCAGCACGGATTTACCTCCCTGTGCAAAGAACGCACTATTCACGGGATCTGAAAATGGTGGCGACATCAACCAGGCTTTTTTATCAGAGGGCTCCTCCCAACAGCAAGGCCCCTTCCCTGAGCAACATTCTGTAGTTCAAATATTTGCCAGTAGATGGCAGCACCAGTTTTCAAGGGGATCTGAAATACCGGTGGCGCCATCTACCAGGCTTTTTCTCAGAGGGCTCTTTCAATAGCAAAACATGAGACCCCTTCCCTGAAAAACGTTGTAGTTTGTAGGTTTTCCAATAGGTGGCAGCACCAGTCTTCATTGGGATCTAAGGAACTGGTGCTGCCATCTGGTGGGAATCCTATGAACTATATTCGCTGCTCAGGGAAGGGGCCTTACGTTCTGCTGTTGACAGAGCTCTCTGAGAAAAAGCCTGGTAGATGGCGCCACTGGTACTTTTCAGATCCCCTTGAAAGCTGGTGCTGCCATCTAGTAGGAAATATTTGAACTAACTTTGAGTTGTATGAGCTGCATAGAAAGGTTTTCAGCGCTCTTATGGTTAAGAAGGCTTGTAAATATGGTTCGGCTAATAAAAGCTACGTAATACGAGTTGATTAACAACGCAGTTTCTTTTTATTTTTATTTAATATTTTTATTACAGTTCTTACACAGGTCGTTGGGGGAGGTTATAAATGTTTACAGTTATCTTACTACACCTGCACGCAATTAAAGGTTTTAAAAAGAGAGGGGGGTGTGAGTTGGGAGCGTGGTAGTGAAATGGCAGGGGACAGAGTGACATGGAGGCGATTTGTTTGTGGCCACCCCGTTCGGGATTGAGGCGTCTGGCAATAGATAGACAGAAAAAGTTATGTAGAAGCTACATAACGTGATTTGTGTGTACTGCCTATGAATGAGCTAGAATTTAAGTAAATCTCAATCACATCCTTCCACACCCACCTACGAGTACATCCACTCACCTTCCACACCCACCCACCTCCTACACCTACACACACTCTTCCACTCAAAACCACTTAACCACCTAACACCCATACATACTCACACCCCTCCCCAACCATCCATACCCTTGTATACCCACTCCTACCCACCTACACCCTACCACTTACCCCTACTAACACCCTACTCACCCTTTAACTCCCACCCACACCCTTCCACATTCACTTCCGGCCACTCACACCCACTGTCAGTCACCCATAATCACCTACACCCTCCCACAACCACTTACACCCTTCTACACTCTTCCATACTCAAACTCATCTACAACCACCCTACCCACCAACACCCACTGACATTAACCCATACCTATGTACACCCTCCAGGTACAGACTTAGGGGGTGAGGGGGCATATGCCCCCCTAACGTTGACAGACCAATTACTGCATAAGCTAAAACAATGTTATTTGCCAAAGTATATGAAGTAGATATATTACTGCATCTTACTGCACTGGCACTTGCCTATATTATTGTATTCCTTTGACTGAAGCATGTACATTTCAACTTAAATTAACTGACAAATCTGAAAAAGAATTACACCCCCTACCTCTCCTTTTCCAAAGTGCTGGATTTGGCCCAGCCCTCCCATGACCACTTACACCCACCCACACTCCTCTAAACCCATCCTACCCTACACCCATCCACACTTATCTGGACCCTATGAAATCACTGCAAATTCTCATGTCTACCTAGACCTATCCACAACTAAATCCACTTACCTAAAACCATTGGACAGGAGGTTGTATTCATTTCAGTACCTAAAGACAATTTTACTCAGCCCATCACTCTGAACTGCGCAGACTCACAGCCTTCACTGGTATAAAAAAAAAAAAAACATATTACCCAATACAAGGTGTAGGTGAGGCTACACTACCAGTCCAGTGCCTATAAGGGTAGATGACCAACCTACTTCCCTTTGTGGCATGGCACTGCATATTAAGAAAAAAAAAAAAAAAAAAACCTCTTGGGGGGGTCAAACCTATGCAAGGCTGATACTCTGACTGGAACATTTACTTTCAGGCTTAGGTAAGAATTCTTGAACTGGTAGTAGTTGTGGCCACAGGTTCATTAGAATCATGAATCTGGTGGACTGCTGGCTTAAATTACCCTATTCTTGCAGCTAACCAACATCCTTTTGAGGAATAGTTAAAAAAAAAAAAAAAAGTTTGTATAACCAGGCAGTTGAGCCATCTGGTTGAATCTATGTGATCACATGAAGGAGTCCCTCTCTAGCAACTTATTAAACTGAAAAAGTCAAATACAGCCTTGATTTACCTCTTCAGTATAATGTATCTTTCCCAACCTGAATAAAATTGCCTGGAAATGGCAGGAATACACCAATCAGGGATATCAACCAGTTCCAGAGGTTATCCAGTTTGATGACTTTTCTATCAAAGTCTTGCTGCCACCATATGATTCTGGGATAACCTTTTGTGAGATGAAATTCAGACCACAGCTTCCATTAATCTCTTCTATGCAACAGGTCTGTCCTTGGCTGAATCAAAATTGCTGGGTGTAGTTAGAAGAAACTAAGAAAAAGACGTCACCTGATCTGAGAGGTAAAGATTCCCGCCGTTACAAACCCTTTCACTAGAGTGACATCCTATTCATTTTAATTAGGCAGTTTTATTCATCTTAGGAAGAACCACAAGTACCAAAGGTGTTCAAAGTTTCTTATAAGCTCAAGAAAAGCACCTGGGAGTGGTGAAAGATGCAGTCAGATTCACAGGAATGAGTTTTCTCCAAATGGCTATTCAACATCCAATCCTCCTACAACTATAAAGAAACAACAGGATAAATATACAATAAAACTCCGATATAACGAACTAATTGGTACCACACCCTCAGTGTTAAAGCCGAACACCATGCTGTTCAGCAACTTCACAGGCTTTGTGGCTTTTACCGAACAAAGATCAATAAATACAGAGCGTAGTTCAGCCGTACACTCATACACAATAACATATAGCTAGGTCTAAATGGCTCTTTTTCTCAATAAATGCTCTATTTAATAGCCTATGTGTTTATTCTTATCTTTCAGGAGGTACTTGCATTGTTTGGTATTTACAAGGAAAGTGGGTAAAGAAAACTCACACTACATTAACTGTTACAATACAGGAAATACTACATATCAGAGAATTGCAAAGCAAAAGTACATAACAGCTGCATGTACATTAAACATAAAGAAACTGCATTCCACCACTTGCACACATAGTCAATAACCACCACAATACTGCACTATACTGTACACTGCCTAAACACCACAGTAAATACTGAACTACACAGTGCAGTGTTTGTGTTTAAGTGGCTGCATAAGACATGTAGTGGTATTGGTGGTAGAGTGCAAGATAATGCTGATTTCATGTGTGGGGTGTGTCAGGGAAAGCATATGGATATTGCCGGGCATGAAAGGACTGAACTTGCTGGTGCGTCTCTTGAGCGTGTGGAAGAGTTTTTGTTATTTGAGAGAGAGGTTATGTACTGGAGGTAGGGCAGGTGCTAGCTCTGTGGCTAGTGAGGAGTGGCTGGAAGAAGTTCAGGGAGCTGTTGCCTCTTCTGACACTGAGAGGGCTCTTCCTCTGTGCTAAGAGATCTTTGCATGCAACATGTGTTAGGAGTGTAATTCTGTATGGTAGTGAGACCTGGGCAGTAAAGGAAGGGGATATTCGCAGGCTCAGACGTACAGGAATGACAATGATTAGGTAGATGTGCAGTGCATCCCAGAGTGTGAGGCTTGGGAGGGGGCTAGGTTTACAATACAAGAGTTGAGGGGTAGGATGGGACTGGAGTGTATTGGCGTTGTGGTGAGGAGAGGCAGACTGAGATGGTTTGGGCATGTGGAGAGAATGAGGGATGGTAATTGGGTGCAGAACGTGAGAAGTGTTAATGTTAGGGGTAGGGCTGCGAGAAGTAGACCGAAAAAGACCTGGGACGAGGTCATTGAGTGTGACCTCAGGGAAAAGGGATTGAAAAGGGAAGCTGACAGAGATCGAGCAGCATGAAAAGCCACCATTAGGTAACTAAGGCCAATGCATCCAAGCATGTTGGAGCCTTCAAAAATGAATGAACAAAAGAACATTAGAGAATAGCAATGTAAACAGTGCAGAGCAGCTGCGTGTACATTAAACATACAAAAAATTGCATTCCACCACTCCCACAGAAAATGATCACCAAAATACTGTACTATAGATTTACCAAGCAAAATTCGCTAAATGAACATAACATTTGGCCAGTTCCGGGTGGTCAACAAAACCGAAATTCATTTAAAGAGGGTTCAGTATATCGAGGGTTTACTGTACACACAGGTAATTCTAAATATTAAAAACCTTAAAAGCAATCTTTTTCCCAGTAACATTCCTGCAAATTTCATAAACCTCTTTCATGTAGTGGTTTTTGTAGTTCCTGCTACTACCAGATATTTCACTCAGCCTGGGAGGGAATATTCATGGATTAACTGAGGCTGTATCTAATCCCTCCAGTTCAAAATATCTAAACTTAACAAAATCCCCTCAAGATGGCAAGAACATAATTTTAATGCTGTCACCAAAATGAGGTGTGAAAACTCAGATTCCTCTCAACCATGATATTAGCTGAACAGAATACAAAACTAGAGTGTTCCTGACAATAAGGGGGTTAATGAAGACATATTAATCAACTACAACTTACTCTCTACTGAATTAAACTGTCTGGTGCTTGTCACATTATTTTCTACTCTTTCTCCAGAGACCACTGACCATCTATCTATCTATTGCCAGATGCCATAATCCCATGAGGGGTGACCATCTGACAGAGTTATTTGTTTTACAGGGAGGGGCACTAACTCTCCACCAACCCACTCGTTGACAAGTAGGGAACACGTATGGTTTGGTTATATGGTTACCACCCAGCATTGTTAATGGTTTCTTGGCTTACAGGAAACCATTTGGCTTGTCACTCAATGTAAAGCCACCTGTAAAGGATGGAAAAGCAATACGAAGTGACAGGAAAGATGGGAGAAATAGAAAGAGAGGAGGGCAGGCACAGAAACAGAATGATAAAGGCTAGGGAAGAAGTAGGCAGCACTACATCAAGTGAGTGGATGATGGTCGTCACCACCTACCACTGACCATGCTAACAAATATACAGTGGCTTTTGTTACTTGATGGCAGCCCCCACTCGTCAAGAAACTTACCCATTACCGGTACTCTACTCAACCCCTAGACTGCAGATTTCCATGCAGGACTTCACCACAGTACAGACAGTTTGAAGACAGAAAGAAGAAGAAAGTCATGTAAAAAAAAAAAAGGGGGGGGAGGGGGGAGGTTAGATACAGCCTTCATTAACCACTTCACTACTAGTGATCTTTCAACGCTGAATTAATTGGCCTGGTGATGGCAGGAATATCTGATTGGTAGTGTACTGAAGGTGTTACCCACCATATAAACCTCCCTTACATACTTTCAACCAAGAGACAACATTCATACCTTTTCCATGCCTGGTGATATCTGCTGACAAATTATTCAGTTCTGGATAGACTTTCTGAACTGCAGCAGTTACATCTAGCCTTTTCAAATCTCTACACTACCTTTCCTAAGCTGCATAAAACAATTTGGAAGCAGCAAGAAAAATTTTTAAAAAGATGTCACTCTAGTAAAAGGTTTACCAAGAATGGTTACATTACAGTAATCCCCATGAACTGCATGTAGGTTATTAAAATACAGTGTACAATAAATTTTTCCCAACTCACACTACTACCTTAGAAAATTACCAGCAACAATGAAATTCACATCTTAACTGAACTGTTCTTTCCTGAGTCACAATCTTCCCCTACAACACAACCTGCAATTCAAATTCACACCCAGGTCCCCACTTTCTAATACGTCAGAACATTCCCCTTAAACACAACCCGCAACAATCAAACTTTCATCCAAATCCCCAGCTGTCTTGGTGGATGAAGAGATGATGACAGAAAGAGTCCACTACAGGCACTTGATCCCTCGACCAAATCTCTAAGTAAAAATTACATTATCTTCTAGAGTCATCTCTGACCGTCATCTTCATCTGCACTAGCTCCATCCATGACCAACATTTTCCTGATCTTCAGTACTGGTTCCATCTCTGACCATCATTTCTTCATTTTCTGTCCACTGTCTGCCATCCTCTGCAGCTCCTGTGTGGCATATAGATGATGCAAATTAGAGAGAGAGAGAGAGAAAAAAAAAAACCTACTCATACAGTACTATATTTACGAGTATTTTGACTCAGCTACAACCCTTATCTTAGTTTGGATGAAGAATTAAATATGTGTGGCTGGTATTGGCAATGATGGACGATGAGACTATAGTTTTGGATGGAGATTTAAATGGTCATGTGTGTGCAGTTTAAGGATATGGAGGGATGCACAGGGGATGCGAATATGCCATGAGGAACGTGGATGGGGAAATGATACTAGTGTTTGGGGAGGCAATGAACATGATTGAGTGCAACATGCATTTTAAGATAAGAGTACGCCGATTACATATGATTCTGCGAGCAATAGTAGCCAGATAGACTATTTCTTGGTTAGGACGGCTGACAGGAAGTTAGTGAAGGATGTTAAAGTTATAGAGAGTGAAGAGTATGTACAGCAACACAAATTACTGATTTGTGACATGCTGCCAGGCGAGCAGGTACTGAACAAAAGGACCTATGCACCTGAGCAGCACTACATCGAGTGAGTGGACAGTGAGCATACCCCACCAACTACCACTAAAGAGGAAATTACAGAGGCATAAAGCTTTTGGACCAGATAATGAAGGTGATGGAGGGGGTCATGGAAGGTACAATATGGGAAGTGTAAATACTGATGAGATGCAGTTTGGAATGATGCCACATTCACTGTCTGACAGCTTCAGGAAAAATATATGGGAAAGAGGGAGCTGTATCTGGTTTTTGATGATTTAAAGAGGGCATATGACAAAGTTTCTTGGGAGATGATGAAGTAGGAATGAGAAGGTTTGGGACTGGGGAGTGACTGGTTAGAGTGGTTATGGCAATGTACAAGGGTGCTAGCACTCACATGGCAATGAATGGAGATTTGAGTGAAGAGTTTTCTGTGAATGTTGGCATGCTTCAGGGGTCAGTTTTGAGTCCTTTATTGGTTTTTCATGGTGCCTGAATGTAATAACCGAACTGAAACTTAACAATTTAATCACAGTGGTCTGGCCAGGATTCGATCTCAGGCCCTTGCGCTTCATACGTGCGCACGTTACCACTGAGCCAAAGGGAATATCCCCGCTTTGCCTCTAAGCAACGCAGGCTTTTTAAATATCCCATTACATCACTCTTTTCTCCACTTGGTGATTAATTTGGTGAGTTTTGAACACACATGGTAATGCAGCATTGGAGGCCATCACTGGGGACGCTGTGGACCACACCAAACAGCTCATCCCCGGGACTAAGATGCTGTCAGCTAATCAACAACATCATTGCCCTCCAAGCCTCGCCTCACATCCCACACCACAGCCTACCAATGTAATAACCAAAATGAAACTTAATAAATTAAATACTGGTCTGACCAAGATTCGAACTCAGGCCTTCATGCTTCACACACGCACATGTTACCACCGAGCCAAACCGAGGATCCCTGCTTTGCCTCTAAGCAACGAAGGCTTTATATACCCAGTTACATGAAGCTCTGTTATATGACTAAAGAAATGGACTCCCATGGGAGATGTTGTATGCTGATGACTTGGTATTGACTGTGGAGAATGAATGGAAGGTGGAGGAAGAGATGGAATGGAGTACTGTACAAGGGTTTGAGAGTAAATGCAGATAAAACAAAAGTGCAGATGGAATGTGGTCATGTGCAGTTTGCCACACAGGCGTGGGAAGTAACCCCATTTTGTGCAGTGTTTGTTGTAAGTGGATGCATAAGAGATGTAGTGGTATTAGTGGTAGGCATTGAAATAATGGTGAATTGTATGTGTGATGTGTCAAGGAGAGTGTGGAGGGATTAAGAAATGTATAAGGATTGATCTTGCAGGAGTCTCTCGAGTGTGTACAGTTATTTTATCAGAGGGACATGTTTTGCTGGAGAGTCTTGAGTTTGTAAAGTTGTTTTATCTGGGGAATACGTTTTGCTGCAGAGTCTTCAGTGTGTAGAGTTGTTTTCTTATCTCAAGCACATGTTATGTGCTGGGGGTGGGGCTGGAGCTTGCTCTGTGGCTAGGGTAAGAAGTTGTTGAAGTTCAGGGAGCTGTTGCCTCTCCTGACACTGAGAGGGTTTTCCCTCCCTGTTAATGGGTACTTATATGTAGCATGTGCTATGACAGTAATGATGTACAACAGTGAGACCTGGGCAGTAAAAGAAGAGGATATTCATATGCTCAAGTGTACAGAAATGATAATGATTAGATGGATGAGCAGTGCATCCTTGAATGAGTTACCTGGAGGGTTAGGATTGTGACTGAAGAGTTGACAGAAAGGATGAGACTTCAATGTATGTTATGTGATGATGGGTAGAGTATGATGGTTTGGCCATAATGAGAGTATGGAAGACAATTGCTGTGGAGGGTGGGAGGTATGCACAGCATGGGTAGGGTTGCAAGAGGCAGACCAAATAAGACCTGGGACAAGGTCACAGAGTGTGACCTCATGAGTAAGGGACTAAATAAGGAGGCTGCCAGGGATCGAGCAGTGTCGAGAGCTGCCATCAGGTGACCAGGGCCAATACATGCAAGCATGTTGGACCCTTTATAAAAAAAAAAATAAAAAAAAATAAAAAAATAAACAATGAGGATTTCTTGTAAACCGGAAACCATACACAGGGTAGTAACCATATAACCAAATGATGCCTGGTGGTTTAGTGGGTTAAGGCACTCCAACTGAACTGTACAGTGTTGGGACTGAATAGCCTTGCCCTGAGTTTCTTGGCTCATAATTTAAGGGGAAAAAAAAACTGGATGAAGGAATGAATTATATCTCATATTTAAACTGTGCATAATGTCATGATATCCAGTAACAGGTTGGGTCCCACCTCCTCTTTAGGTAAGAGAGTCCAAGTTAAACCCAAACTGTTGCATACTCACAATAAACAATTTCAGTAGCTGTGTGAATGCATCACTCCTCCAGCTGAAAAAATTTACAGTTATATCTATACTTATTCTACTTTAATTCCTTTACCGTACTATGGTTTATTTATCTTGGGTGTCTGCCCTTTCCTCTCCTCCTTCCTTCCCCTTCTGTCTTTCTTTACTTCATTCTTTCCTTGTCCTTCTGCCTACGGGTGACTTTATACTCCCTCTTCTGTCTTTCTTTCATCCTTTCCTCTTCCTTCTGCCTATAGGTGACTCCACACTAAGTGAGAAGCCAAATGGTTTCCTGTACACCAGGAAACCATTTACTATGCTGGGTGGTAACCATATAACCAAATTGTGGTGCCTGGTAGTTTACAGGGTAATTCCGGTGCTCCTATCGGATTGAGTCAGATTGAGCCTGTGTAGGTTTATATCAAAGGGGTGGTTGGGGTTTACTGCTCATGTAATGCCACTCAGGGATGAGTGAGACTGGTCACTCTCATTTTAAATGTCAGGACAAACTTGCCTAACCCAGGGCTCCTACACTCCTCATGGGGCAACAAAGGATTTGATGATGGTTGGAAGTACTATGGTTTGTTCTAACATGATGCCTTTGTTGATGGCTCAGTGTAGTCTGACTGAAGGTTGATTTGATTAGTAACCAAGAATATTCATTCACATCATAAGTAAGACTCAAAAAACTTCATGCAACCACAACTAGAAAGCAAGCTGTGAGAGTGGTCCAGTTCTGTCAGGTAAAAACAAAACTATGACAATACAAAGGAAAGCATAAGGATGTCCTGGTAAACTCAATATTCAAGTTGTGGGAGTGACCCAGTTCCATTAGGTAAAAGCAAACAGACTAAAATGGCACCAAGACAAAATATACATGTCTTGGTATTAAAGGAATTAGTTGGGACTGTTTGTAATCCCATTACAAAGTAGATGTCTCTCCTTCAATAAAAGTAATTTAATTCTCATTATGTGCTGGTGATGTTTTCCAAACTATCACATCTTTTGCCATACAACTGCTACAGTACTGTATGTTAGGAGAAAATGGCTAATCAGCTAAACAGGCAGTACTGGAATATTATCAAGCAGTTTTCCTTGATAATTTACTGTGGATTTAATATAAGAAAACAATGTTGGAAAAGTAGCACATAATGAGGATTTTCTGTAGCTATAATTGTATGGCGGCAGCATCACCATTCTAACCCTAAAACCAGGGACCAAGAATTATATATACATGTACAAGGCATAATGGTACTTAAAGAGTCGTAGCTCCAATAGATCTTTAAGAGGTATGCAGCTGTTCTGTAAATTTGTTTTCGTCTTTGAAGGCTCCCACATGTTTGCATGCATCGGCCTTGGTCACCTAATGGCAGCTCTCCATGCTGCTCGATCTTTGGCAGCCTCCCTATTCAGTCCCTTAACCCTTAAGTCACACTTAATGACCTCGTCCCACGTCTTTCTCGGTCTACCCCTCCCAACCCCTCTCCCAATAACACTTCTCACCCTCTGTACCCAATTATCATCCCCCATCCTCTCCACATGTCCAAACCACCTCAGCCTACCTCTCCTCATCACAACACCAATACACTCCAGTCCCATCCTACCTCTCAACTCTTCCATCGTAAACCCAGCCCCCCCAGGCCTTGCACGCAGGGACGCACTGCACATCCACCTAATCATTGTCATTTCTGTACGTTTAAGCCTGCAAATATCCTCTTCCTTTACTGCCCAGGTCTCATTACCATACAGCATCACACTCCTAACACATGCTGCATACAAAGACCCCTTAGCACGTAAGGAGAGTCCTTTCAACGTCAGGAGAGGCAACAGCTCCCTGAACTTCTTCCAACCACTTCTCACCCTAGCAACCGAGCTAGCTCCAGCCCCACCTCCGGCACAGAACACATCTCCCAAACAACAAAACTCTTCCACACACTCAAGTGACTCACCAGCAAGATCAATCCTTTCACACCTAACAATCTCCACCTGCTCTCCCTGACACGCCGCACACATAAAATCAGCATTATCTCGCAGTCTACCTCTAATACCACTACATCTCTTGTGCACCCATTTATCACAAACACTTCACAAGTTGGAATTACTTTCCACACCTTTGTGGCAAACTGTACATGGCCACTCTCCCTCTCCTCTGATTGTACTACCACCAACCCTAGATATCATCACTTTTGTTTTATCTGCATTTACCTTTAAGCCCTTGTTCCCCATACCATCTCTCCACTTCTTAAATCTTTCCTACTGTAAATTAGTATGGGAAAAAAAAGTAGCATAAAGTAAAATTTAGTGTTGACATATAAGTAAAAAAGAACGTAAAACAAGGACCTGATATACCTGAGCAGGAGTCAAGTGCTGTTGTGGGAAGGTAGCTACTGCCCCACTGCAAACCTCTCCCCAGGTCACCTTTCTCTCCCTCCAGTCATCATCTTCCAGCATAAGCAAAGTACTGATCCCAGATTCCCCACGGTTAGTATCTCAACATTTACTCCTGAAAAACACCAACAGGTCAATTAGGATATAAGTCAACTATAATATGGAAAGTAGGGGCCCATCTCAAAAGATTTACTCGTGAGAAACAATACAGAAAAGGGACAATTTATATGTAAGACAGCAATACAGTAATGAGAAAGACAGGGTTCATCTCAAGACTTGCACCTGAAAAACAATACTAGTAAAGCAAAGGAGGAATTTATAAACAATACACCATCAATAATAGTGAAAGATAGGGATGAAGTGGCCAGTAAAATCAGGGATGTGTTAGAAAATATTACTTCTTCAATACACCTGGTACTGTAATTCTGGGGAACTGGTATACCACTGCTAACACTGATGCTTTAACCCTTTTGCTGTGCTTGGTACACTTGGATACTTTGATTAGCAATAACATCATAAGATTTTGTACAACTGTGAGAAATCCTACAAGTCAATGGCATTAAAAAAACTGTCCTCACTAACCCTTTCCCTACTAGACATACTTAGGACTTTATTTACCAGGTATGCTAATATTAAACTACAGTATACAGTATTATGCTGTACAGTACCTTACTTTAAAATGCAATCTATTACTATTACAAAATACATAATTTGTTAGCTGAAGTAAATCATGCCAGTACAGTACTTCTGCCACACAGCACCAGTATCAGCATACTATACTTTAGTACTCTATTGACCCCTGCAGTACGAGGATGCTTCCCTGGGGCTAAACAAAATCACTGAACATTAGTCAGAATAAATTGTTACCATACTTAAAGCAAGAAAAATGAACCTGAATGATAACTATACTATTGATCTGGAAGTTGGAAATGTATGAAATACCTCTACTACACACAATCACAAAAGGGTCTCTACACAAGTGATCTATTGTTTCACAATGAGTGATGCTGCTGTTCACGTTTGGCAAACAGCTCTGAATAATAGTTTATATCGCACACTGCATAAACTTCACGCTTTATGAGGTGCTGATGATGTAGCAGACATACACATACAAGAAAACATTTTTTAAATGGTTTGTCATGAACTAATGGCTTAAACTTCCTTTCTCCTACAGAGCTGAGGGGCAATTCTACAACTGGGCAGCAAAGCCCACAGGTTATATCACCACCACCACATGAAGACATCCCTCATAAGCACCTAAAAATAAGAGGATATGAATACCGATTTGGATAGAAGAATGGACAGCATAAAAGGTTCAGCACTTCTGAAAGAGAGAGTAATACACAGAAAATATATAAAATGCCTTTATCCCTCCACACACACAAACACACATAATGACATTCCATCTTACAGTACTCAGTGCACCAGTAGAGTACTGTAACCATCATACTTACTGTACAATGTCCCCAAGTGTACAGCTTTGAACAAAAAAAAAATAAAAATAAAATAATAACAATAATAATAACAATAAAAAAAATAATAATAATCCATCCATCATCCAATCCTATGTTGCGCCATGAGGAATGTACGAACCCGGGGATAGGCAAGTTGGTCCTGACATTTTAAGATGAGAGTGACCAGCCTCACTCATCCCTAAGTGGGATTACATTGAGCAATAAACCCCAGCCATCCCTTGGATATAAACCTACACAGGCTCAATCCGACTGGAGCACCTTAATTGTCCACTACACAACCAGACGCCACAATTTGGTTATATGGTTACCACCCAGAGTAGTAAACGGTTTTCTGGTGTACAGGAAACCATTTGGCTTGTCACTCAGTGTAGAGTTACCAATAGGCAGAAGGAAGAGGAAAGAATGAAGGAAAGACAGACAGAAGAGGGAGTGTAAAAAATAAACTAAAATAAATGCAACCCACCATTCTCCACCCAGGAGATGGAGTTGAAAGGTGTACGCTATAGTCCATCTGGTCCATATCTACTTTCAGGCCACATTATGGCATCTGTCATCGTCATCTCTGGACAATAAAGAATGCATCCATCTCCACATCCATCCCAGAGATGGAGTTGAGATGTGTGCCTGTCCATCCGGCCAGCTTCCACTCTCCACATGAAGGCATCCATCTCCACCAACTGCAGAAAATAAAGACGAACTATGAACAAATTACCAAACCTAGCAAGATTTTCATTTAATTGTGAGAGTCTCACCCTTCACTTCTACCCTTGTAAAGAGTTATACTATAATACTGCTGCCATCATCCACTCACTTGATGTAGTGCTACCTACTTCTTCCTTAGCCTTTATCATTCTTTTTCTGTGCCTGCCCTCCTCTCTTCCTATTTCTCCCATCTTTCCTGTCACTTCTTATTGCTTTTCCTTCCTTTACAGGTGGCTTTACATTGAGTGACAAGCCAAATGGTTTCCCATAAGCCATGAAACCATTTGCAATGCTGGATGGTAACCATATAACCAAACCATACGGGTTCTCTACGTGTCAACAAGCGGGTTGGTGGAGAGTTAGTGCCCCTCCCTGTAAAACAAACAACTCAAAGTCAAATGGCCACCCCTTACGGGATTACGGTGTCTGGCAATAGATAGATATATAGACACTGTTTCTGACTTTCTGTACCGTCCATGAAAAAAGCTGTGCAACTAAACAATTGCAGTACCATATAATTTTCTTTGTTTTTACCTCAATTACAGCAGGACCACAAAGGTTCAGAAATATTCCCTAACAATGTTGCTTTCCATAGCTACTCTGAAAAATGCTATGTTTATCTATCTATCTATAGCCCGACGCCCTAATCCCGCAAACGGTGGCCGCAGACAAAACGCCGCCAAGTCGCTTTGTCACCCATCATTTGCCTACCCTCCCTCCAGCTCACTCCCCCCTCCCTCATATACCTCTCAACTCCATCCCTCCACCTCATTCTCGGCCTTCCCCTACCTCTCCCTCCCTCCACCCCACCTGCATACACCCTCTTAGTCTGAGTTTCATTCTCCATTCTCTCCACATGTCCAAACCACCTCAGTGTATTTCTCCTAATCTTCTCAACCACATCCACATCCACCCCACAACATTCCTTCACTTCTTCATTCGTCAACCTGTCCCTCCATGTCACTCCACATGCTCCTCTCGAGTAACTCATTTCCACTGCTCACTCTTGACTTGTTACCCTCTAGCAAGGTCCATGTTTATCTAAACCACCTAATATTACCCTCACTCTATGCATGTGTTCTGAATTACTGCAACTGTTTAGATTCCATGGAGTCAAGCTTAAACACTGACGTTATCTATCTATTGCCAAACACTGACGTTAGCATGTCAATATATTTTATCACTTCTGCCAAGCAACCTATCACCTGAAAATTACTGTATCATTCAACTTCAGATTGCACTGCAGTAAGACAATACAACAAAAAGCTGGGATACATCATGAGCAACCTAACCAAAATTTCGCCACACTGGTGATAGCTTTTACCCAATTCTAATCTTACTAATGAAATAAAAAACATCAAATACATCCAAAAAATTAGACTTACCCTACGTTTCTCTTACCTGTGGTGTATAAACGATGTCATCTCACCGCAATATTGAAAGAAATGGGGTGCCCGAGATTCGCGATGCCCTTTTAAGCGGCTCCCCCTCACTCTTCATTTCCTTATTCCTCGTTCACACTTCATTCTCCTGACGCTGAAAACAAAAGCCTTACATGAAAATACCTTTGGTGTGTGTAAGGAGCTGTTCTTCTGCAAAATTCAGAAGAAAACCTGTCATGTTGCAGCAGCCTTTGCCCTTCACCTGAACCCCACGACAGACAACCATCAATTGTACTCTTAGGAAACACTTATTTTCAAAGGCACTGGCAAATAGCGCCCCATATATCTCAACTCACTTATTATATTGGCAACAAATAGACTCACCTGCGTTGGAACGTATGCATAGCCTCGGTATTTCCTGGTGAACATGTGAGAAGGTAGCCAGCGATTGTTGTGATGCTCGTAAGATCAAAGGAGCCGCCAGCCTCTCAGGCCACTTACAACCTCACATGATAATTATCACTTACACTGCCACAGTAACGCATCTTGGGGGTAAATTCACTTACCGTATCAGCATCAAATACCTCAAAAGACGTAAAAAAATAACCGTAGTCCTGGAATCTGCGACTAAATGTGGGAGACGGGGACAGCCTCGGCAGCCATATTTGACCAGAGGAGACTATAGACCAAAAAATACGAGATTATATATTTCGCGACATTTTTTTTTAATTTGAAGGCTGAATATTTCTTTTTCCTTGTCTATGCACAGGGTACGTTTTACAACACCTTCGGGTTGAATATTAACCACCTAAAGTATCTAACAATGACGTGAGAGATATTCACGAAAATTAGTTCATTCAAATCAAATTAGGTTTCTTACCTGGAACAGTTTCTCTTCTTACCTTTACCAACAATGCCATGAAACAGTTGTGGTGGAATATTGATGCAATATTTAATTTAGCGCCGTCGGCCTATTATGTACAATTTATCGTAAACGTGTGACTGAGTAAAAGGTCCATTGTTTAGTAGCTGTGTAATGTAATTAAACTAGAGAACGTGTGCACACTAAGAGCCCACTAGGTGACGCGATTGAATTAGTTCCACCAAAACTACGGCAACATTCATATAATGTCTTGATCTATAAGACCGTTGATTTATACTTTTATCTGCCCCATAAAGCTACCAATGACTCCACAACCAAACAATGGTGAATATCCATCAAAAATACGTCCATGCAGACCTACTTTTGAGAAAAATTCTTTTCTATAGTGACTAGTTTATCTAAAGACTGGTTAAGCTCTTTCATGAATAGCGCCTTAGCAACGTCATACCCCACACAGTTACCAGATCTTAGTATGTCTTACAAAACAGAAACAAGAAAATATGCTGGCAGGATTTGAAGCTGAATATATCATTATCAACCAAACGAAATGAACTAATAATATAAGAGAACTAGATATCATGGTTATTCGTTTTTACCCTTGGAATAAAAGGGTATACAACATTCATAAAACTGGGAACATTGATCAAGCACATATAATCGCTTTAAATTCTGTTATTCAACTTTATACACGCGAAATAACTGATGTCATTATTGTAATAGACGTCTCCCCACCTGTCAGCATCAAAGAAACAGTCCCGAAAGATACAGTAATCGATAAATCGTCATTATAGGTTGGCCACCGAGGAGGAAGGATGTATGCAGGGTCGCTCCTGTTGGCTTTGTGGTTTCCATGGCAACGCAGACTCTACAGGGCTTGTATTCTCATCGGTTTCAGAGTCTTTTCAGCACCTGGTTTTAATGGTGCATCACGAATATTTACATCTCAGCATTCTCTATCGTTATATTTATATGTTATTATTGCCCGCATAATTACATAAATAGCATAAAGAGAATATTACTGACTTAAGAGAATGAAATTGATAACGAGAAGGTGGCCAGGGTTTTTGGTACCTCTTCCTTACTCGTATACTTGTGTAAATCAATATTGTCTTCTATATTATCCATATCGATACTGAAAAGCTGCAAATAACACACATGGGAATGATATGGTGCAGTACCCTCTTGCAAGACACTGATCCAAACTAAGACAATATTAAAACGATAATAATAATACATGAGAGAGTGCTAGGGTGTAAAATACAAATATCATCGCTTTCTATCCCACGTGAAACGAATCCAAGAGTCTCTTAACAGCCCGATGACGTAATAGATAAATAGAGATAGACAGGTAGGTAGGCAGGCAGGTACGTAGGTGGGTAGGCTGATATGCATAGATAGATAAACAGACAGCTAGCTAAATTTAATTCCTTCAAGTCCCTATCGTATTCACTGTTTTATTCACGGTACAACCAGATGATTTTAGTCAACTTAGGGAAGGCCTCTGGTATCAAAGGAGTAGTCACTCATTTGTGCTCACTCTTGTAGGAAATGAATTGGGCATTTTCAAAAGTTAATTAAAGGGAGGGAGGGGACATCAAAGTTTGGACCTATGAGCATCACGACTATGAGCCAATAGGTGGAGGGTGGTACGCTAAATGCCCCTGCAGCCAAAGGAAGAGGAGCGTTACATACAGGGTGGTTAAATAGCGCTGCAATAGAAACTCACCTTCCTTTTGTGGTAAAGGGACGGCTCAGTCGGCTCTTGTGGGGGGTGGGGGTGGCAGTGGGAGCAGGAAATGAGTAAATGATGCAGGATAGTTAACTGGTAACACTGATTGAGCCGTCCCCACAACACACGAGAAATCATGAAGTGGAGTGGAAGTGCAACGTTATATAAGGGTCCGTTCTTGAATCCCCGTGACGTCATTTATCGGGCCTGTCGTACTGAAGGGGTTCACTAAGGCCACATCTAACCCCTTCAGTCTGAAAAATCTCTGTGCTGAATCAAACCGCCTGAAGATAACAAGAATAAAATGAAAAATAAGTTCCCAAGCTCAATTAATTTTTCCTGTATCATCCATTATGTTGTTTTCTGTACTTTTTGGTGGAAGAGATGGACGCCTTCGTGTGATAGCACCGATATGACTGGGCTGTGGAGCTGCCGGTTATACAAATGTCCCTCAGTTCCCTCCCAGTCCCCGGAAGAAGGATGTTAGACTGCAGAAGAGCAATTTTGGCCTGCAGTCCACTGGGTGCACTTTCACCTGAGCCAAAGAATTACTACTGCTGCTACTACTACTACTATTCTGTACTAGTAGGGCTGTATTATATTTGGCACAGAATTCGTCACACCTCTTCTTTAGCGATTTAATTAGCACATGACAGTTTTGTATGTTATTTATGTCATGTAAATATCGACCTAGTTTCCATCAGTAACATAAAATAGGACACTGAAGCGTAATATGCAGAATAAATCGCTAGGGAAGAGCTGCTGCGAAATCTCTGAAGCTAATACAACCCTTAATATTAGCAACTTTTATTTCTCCATTCTTAACTTATATCTCTTCCTCTATTCATAACTTTCTTTCCTCCCTCCATTCCCAACTTCCTTCCTTCCATTCCTACCGGTAAGTACTTCCTTCTCTCTGTTTCTTTCTTCCTTCCCTCCATTCCTAACTTTCTTCCTCCCCTCTATGCCTAATTTCTTTCCCTCAATTCCTTACTTTCATCCTTCTCTCCATTCCTAACTTTCTTCCCTCCATTCTTAACTTCCTTCCCTCCATTCCTAACTCTCTTCCTTCCCTCTATGCCTAATTTTTTCTTTCTCTCTGTTCCTAACTTTCTTCCTTTACTCCATTCCCAACTTTCTTCTTTCCTTCCACTTCTAACTCCCTTCCCTCAATTCCTAACTTTCTTCCCTCAACGTTCCTCCTTATTCCAATGCATCTCCTTAGGATAAACTGACTGGTAGGGAACGCACTGGCATCTTTCCTCCAATCGACCACTCTAACCCTTCCTCCATACTAACTTTCATTCCTCCTTTCAAGACATCTCCGTTAGTTGCCATGGAAAACTCGCTACCGCCCCCACCACCACCACCCTCACCCCACAAATTCTTACCTCACTCTTTGTTTTAAGCTCTTGTCACTTGATTACCCATTACATACATTCAAGGCCGTTGTGCCTTCTTAAGTTTTGATTGAATTCCTAACATAAAAATATAGGTGACATTTTGGGTCAGAAATAAGTAAGTAGCAACGGATCTATGACAGCAACCCCTCCCCCAGCCTCCCAAAGCAACAGGCGGCACTTATTCCTATTTCAAAAGATGGTACTAAGTCGCAAAGCACAAACATTACCAAGAGATATGTAAGAATTGGGATATTGTTCCACCACAGAGGTAAAAATCCCCTAGCAGCCTCTCTTTCCAATGCCTTGTCGTTGAGGCCACACTCTATGAACTCGCCCAAAACCTATGTCGGCCTGTTTGACGCAACTCTACCCATGATGCTGATACCACTCACTTCGCACCCACTTGTTATCCTCCACCACAACCATAACCTTCTTTACACAGCATCCCTATTGGTTGCTATGGAAACGCACCCACCACCACCACCACCACCACAACTACAGTACCTTGACACCCCATCTCCGCTGGTTGCTGTGTACACCCCGCCCCTCCCACCTGAATCATAACCTATTTGACACCTCATCTCCACTGGTTGCTATGGAAACGCCGCCTCCACAAACCCCGCCCTGACCCCAGCACATCCCACCCAACTATTTGTTTTATTCACTTGCCTTCACTATATCACACAGTACATACATTCAAGGCCTTCCTGCCATCCAATCCTTTATCTCCTAAGATGAAAATACAAGTAACATTTTGGCTCAGAAATAAGGAGTAACAGATCCATAAGAGCCACTCCTCCCCAGCCTCCCAAAGCAGCAGATGATACACGGTCCATAGCTGCCAAATTGTAAATGATAATTCTCGTAACTCTTGTTCCAAAAGAGTTGACACGTAGTTACGAGAGACAAGTATTACCAAGAATCATAATAAAATTGGGAGATTCTTCCAGGCATTGGACATAAATACCTTCAGAAACTCTCTGCTTGGAAATAAAAGCATTTAGAGTTTGACTATAATATTAATGAATTAGTATCTGCACCCCACAGGAAGTCGGGTACTCGGCCCCATAGCATGAACCGACTAATTTTGAAGCTTATATATTGCTGCTTTTTCATCATGCATTATGAAAAGTAAGATGAATTATGAGAAAACGAACATTTTGTCTAGGTGAAGTACTATTCATGATATTTTTTCAGGGCAAGTGTAATTTCTTATGACACAAGGCAACTTTCCTAGCACTGACGTCACATCACCCCCTCATGCCTACCACAAGCAGTAGGGCAGTGGCTATCAGTGTGATTTTTGACAGTCACTTAACGTAGCGAAATTTATCGAAGGCCTCCGGCTTAATTGCTTTATGCTCTTAAATTGTATGGGTCATATATCTAATACGTTCAACTGCTTCACCGTAAGGAATTACGGCTGTTTTGATGCAAATATTTGGCATAATTATTTAGTTCAGCCAAATCCTAATTGCCCATGTCAGTAGTAAAAGTGGGACGTCTTACCTACAGAGACCTTGTAGTCTGAGTTGATCGCCATTGGGTAGGTTCGAATCATTTGTATCTAATTAGCTTTATACCAAATATTTTATGATATCCTTCACTTAAAGCTATTCGTTAGATGTATTCTTCAACTGCAACCTAATTATAGAAAGTCAACGCTTGGTATGTCTAAATAAGAAGAATTAAATCGAAGTTTCTCTCTTGATAACGAAGCAGTCGCATCATTAATGACTCACTGGCTTCACTCCCCCCCCTCAACACAGGTGCAATGCCCTGGCTCACCGAAGGAAGATATTATAGTTATTTAATGGTACAAGAAAAAAACATTTTGGTATGTTTATTGAGGAAATATTATTGTACTTAGGAAAGAAAATCTCACTAATGTAATAGGATTCGTTATTGTGTGATCTGAATGCCAAATCGAAACTGCCTTTGGTGCTGGAGAGAGCTTTGACTTGGCAAAACTGACTTTCACTCTTTTCCTCCTCTAATTAACTTAAAAAGTGCTAATTACCCCAACAATTGAATGTAATGTTCAAGTTAACAGTTTCTACAGGCTGCTGTGCCAAAGAATCACGTCAAGAGCCAATATATAATACAAATCCGTCATTTTTGTCCCGTCCGTCGTTCAGTGAGGACCTGCGCCACACACCTCCATTGTAAGAATATATTTCAAATGCGAGAGCATCTCTCGGAGAGGCACTATCCGTCTCTCACTAATGATTTTCAGGTCAAGGTGCTTCACTTGTCACTTCAGTGATCCCACACTACACCATAACCATACCAGCCTCTCACACCATGCACCAAAAAAATCAGCCTTCCTCACCATATTACTCTAAAGGCATTAACCGAAGAACCCTGAAGCTTCCACGTGTACTAGGCTACTTTTCCGATTCATTTCAATTTTTATCTCAATCATCACTGAGTCAGGACCTACACCAGCGGCTCCTTTGTCCCTTCACATGTTCAGGGACGTAATTCAAGTGGCATTGAAATCTTTTTTGCACCATTCCATTAGCGATATGTACTGAATTTACAACGAACTACTCTCCTGAGTGAGGATTATGGCTGCTCAGTACCAAAACATTATTGCCTAAATAGCATGCACGATGTTACTGACGACGTATATTGAGAATTAACCCACTGAACACCAGACGTCTATTTCATCTTATTCTTGCCATATACATTCGTTTCGTTTCGTTTCTTTTTTATAGGCTCCGACATTCTTGCATGCGTTGGCCTTGGTAG
>JAGKTI010001809.1:0-27330 GCA_018397915.1 Birgus latro
GTACTTCCTGTTTGTAATGAAAGTCACGTGAAGGAAGCAAGAGTGTGGAGGTGGACCTCCACCCGTTAGAGTAATTTCCTCATTTAAAGAGAAAAAAAAAAAATGTATCCCCTTCAAGGTGTAGGAGGTGCAAAAAGGGGATGCTCTCATGTGGTAGCATTGGTATAATTAATCAGCTCAGCTGCCTGGTTATACAAGCATTCCTTAACTACTTTCCCATTCTCTGAAAGGAGAATGGTGTACTTCAGAAAGGCAGCTTCTGTCTGTAGACTACTGTGTTTACATTTCAGATGAGTCTAGGGCCCCAGCAACAACAACAACAACAACAACAGGGTGTAGGGACCAAAGAAATAGGCTAGCATATCAGAATACAGTTTTTCATTAATTTAGTCTTTACTTCATTCCTGCAGCCTTCCTACGGTTATGTTCAGTATAGTAAAGACTTTATGATATTTGGGGTTAAATATTCTGTGCAGTGGACCAATGTTTCTTTGTGACAGACAACATCTTGCCACAGCGAGGCTTGGGGACATGTGTGGAGGTTTCGTTCCTGGATGGATGGGTGCTGCATTTATGTCTCTCTACCCAGTTAACAGGAACACCATAGTAGGACCTACATCACCTCTTTATTTGGTTATGTGGTTACCAGCCAGCATTATGAATGGTTTCTTTGGTTACAAGAGGCCATTTGGCTTGTTGTTTAGTGCCAGGTCACCTGAAGCAGAAAGAAGGGTAATAAAAGTGACAGGAAAGATGAGGGAAATGGAAAAGAATGATAAAAGTGAAGGAAGTAGTACAGTAGAAGGCAGCTGTACATCAAGTGAGTGGATGGTGGTCACCATCACCTACCACCTACAATGTTGGTGACATTTTCTCTCAGTTCAATGTAGTTAGAGTACAGGATGTTAGAGAGAGGGCTGTATTTGGCAATGAATGACGTATTATTTCATTCATATTTTCTTTTGTATTTCAGGTACAAATATCAACATCAGTGCATCACATGGTAGACTACAGGGAGAGACAACAGAGATATCTCTTGCTCTGCAGTCAAATGATAATTGTGATTTGGAGTCTAAGGTGATAGTATGTTGTACGCTGTATGTGTGCCTTACTAGTGGAGTGTGTGTGTCAACAACTACTAAACACTGTGTTATATTCAGGAACAGTGAATCACAGGTTTCTGACGAGAAAGAAATTTATGTTGATGTAAAAGTGGAACCACATATTCCAAATCTATCATGTATTAGTAATGAATGATACAGGAAGCTTTATGCTTTAATATTAAAATATTTTCATATTAATGGTAGTAAAAATGCTTAAATTGCCTTATCTGATATGCTATTCAGCCAGGGAATTTTTGTATCTGTTTAGTCTTCACGTTCATGTAAATATGACTGCTGAAATTGGTGTACAATAAGCTTGCCCCGAAAGCGTTTGCACCAAACGTGCCTGCTATTATACACAGTAAATGCTGGGATATGTATAAGGCAACATAAGATTAAAGAACCATTACGAAAACTATAAATTTACGCAAGAGGGGTCTTTGAAAGGTCAAACCCTCAAACATCAGCGCAGCGCGTGGGATTTGTTTTGATCACGTGATCACCTGGGCGGCCACCTTAAATTATTCTGTGAGTGAGACGTTCCCGAGTACAGTTGGACGTTAAATATTTATATTACTGTTCTGGTAAGTTTATGTGCAAGTTAAAGTACTATTAAATAAAGCATAAGCAATAAATAAAGTATTATAACCAGTTTACCTGATAGGTGTCAGGATGTTGCCTTTTTTATTTGTATGTTAAAGATTTTCTCTACTGCTTTTCCACAGTACTGTATTTGTAAGTTAAATATTTACTGTTCTGGTATGTACTTATAAGCTAAAGCACTTAAATAAAGTTAAAGCATTAAATAAAGCCTTGTAACCAGTTAATCTGATTAATATGATTACTGATGATTGGCGTCGGAATGTTGCCTTGTGCTTATGTATTTGTATGTTGAAGATTTGCTGTGCAGTACAGTACTGTATTTTTAAGTTCTAACATTAAATAAACCTTCCAGCCACTTAAAGTGCTTCATATTGATTACCAGTGACAAGGGGTCTGTGGAGCAAAATGAGGAGTAGTACAAACTTACGCAGTTTTGTGCTGAACGCGCAGTTGTTGGAACAAAGCTCACGCGTTCAGGGCGAGCTTACTGTACTTAAAGAACTATCAGTACCAAACATCATCACAATTTTGGACTGAATGCAGGAAATCCCAACCTGACAAAAACAAGTCTGATACATGCAAGCCTTTATTAAGGTGGAGTTTTTCTAAGCTTTGACTGGAGTGAAGTTTCTTCCAGATTTACTGGACTACAATATGTCATGTATACTGTATTGAGAAGTAGTCAGGTGCAAGCATATAAACCCTAGCCACTGTAAACTATACATATTAATATGATGCTGAACACAGTATTCCTCTCCTCCTCCTACTGGCTTCCTTCAACCTCTGTTTCCCTGCAGCACTGTTGCATTTTTACCTCGTTTGTGTCACTGCTTCAGTGGTCAATGCTTGTCTGAACTATCTTCTTGCATCCCTCCACCACTACGGCGGGTGCTATAACTCTCATCCCTTTTGTGTCCAACTCTCTAATGCAAGGGTTAACTGTTACTCCCAGTCCTTCATGTATGCAACAGGTCAACTTTGGAACTGTCTTTCTCTGTATTTTCAACCTACCATCTATGATTTCATCTTTCCATCCATCATCCAATCCTATGTTGCCCCATGAGGAGCATAGGAACCCGGGGCTTGGCAAGTTGGTCCTGACATTTAAGATGAGAGTGACCAGCCTCACTCATCTCTGAGTGGCATTACATGAGCAATAAAACCCAACCATCCCTTAGATATAAACCTTCATCGGTTCAATCCGATTGGAGCGCCTTAATTACCCACTAGACCACCAGGTGCCAAAATTTGGTTATATGGTTACCACCCAGTGTAGTAAATGGTTTTCTGGTGTACAGGAAACCATTTGGCTTGTCACTCAGTGTAGAGTCAGCCACAAGCAGAAGGAAGAGGAAAGAAGGAGAGAAAGAAAGACAGAAGAGGGAGTGTACAGTCGCCCATAGGCAGAAGTACGAGGAAAGAAAGACAGAAGAGGATGGAAGGCAAGTCTTTCAAATGCAGTGTCCGGGCATCTCAAAATGAACAGATCTTGAATTTGGCGCTCTTTTAACTTGTTTTTGTTCTTTTCTTGGAGGGAGCAGTCTTACAGTCTTTTGGCCTTTGGTTCCCTCTTCCATGCATTAAAAAAAAAAAAAAAAGGCTCTACTGTACACTGAAGGACAGGCTTAATGGTCTCATGTAACCCAGGAAACCATTTACAATGTTGGTTGGTAATCATAGAGCCAGATAACAGGGTGATCTGGTCTCGTAGCGTTTGGCGAAGGCAGTTGTGGATAAATAACTTCAGGGAAGATTTAAATATAATTTGGAGTGATCTTAGTTTTTATTGTCTTCAAGGGAAGATCAAAATTAACTTAGTGTATGCTAGATAACTCTAGGGGCTCTCTTCTCCCACTTCTTGTTTAGTGTGTTGCCCCTCTGCCGTCTCTCGTCAATCTGCATCTCCTCCCTTTCCCTCTGTTGTAAGGAAAGCCTCGTCACTTGTACCAAGCATGCCCCAAACCTTCTAGAACACTGTATGTGTGTATGTATGTATGTATGTGTCAGCTTCCCATGGTAGAAAAGTGTAAAGTCTGTTACTTCCTGGGCTGATCAGGTAACACCTTGCAATATCTCCACTTCCTTATCTCTCTCTCTCTCTCTCTCTCTCTCTAGCCTCCTGTAATATACAAGTTATATATGCTAGATTTTGCAATTATTTAGAGTTACGACATTGGAACCAGTTATGGTGCCCCTGCTAACTGGGTGGAGAGATGCAATGCAACGTCCATCCAGAAACCAAACCTCTATACCCTTTCACTGAGCTTTGCTATTGTGAGGTGCTGTCAGCCGTAGGGAAACATCAGTTCACTGCGCCGGATAGTCTTGCAGGGACGGTTGCATGCCTGTGGTTGATGGGTCTGCTCAGCCAGACAGACTGAGGTTGATCAACAACAGCAACACATCCCAGGTAATGTAAAATTGATAATACAGTACTAGGAATGAGAGACAGTATTCTGACTGACCAAAACATCCTCTGTTAGCATATGACTTCTTAATAGTGGTGTGCCTGTTTGGATGAATCAGTCATTTATGAGAGGATGACATCAGCTAATTACTAGTAGCCTGACCAGGGGAACAGTAAGTCCAGGTTCAAGGTAAGGATGTTGATTCCTAGATCAGCTCTAGCCCAACCTGGCAAAGGATATGCCACCGATCATCAGGCTGAGGTGGGGTTGTGCTGAGACAGATTAGATATCTGTACACTGGGATGGTGCTTACATATCTGCCTATTGCACTATAACATTATCTGTATTTATCATTTTATATTAATATAAAAGTAGTTGGCATCATTTACATACAGTAGAATAATGAAGAGTAATGTGGGGAATAAACAGCTAAGTATTAAGTGTAGCAAAATGTTTACACTGTTACTGGAGATGTGTGCTTTCTATACAATTTCATTAGCAGACTAAGCCCCTGGTGCTGTGATGTTAAGAATGTCCCAGCCAGAGATAGGGCCTTGCTTAGGATTTCAGAGGTGAAGAGAGGTTTTCATGCTGTCAAGAGAATTAGGCTGGCCTTATATCCCTACGTATATTGTACTGGAATATGGTAGTCTGGCCTTTTTTTTTTTTTTTATGTGTCCGACTCTGGGCATAGGCTTCACAGCCTGCTATCAAGGCCCAGCAGTCCTCCTACATACCAACACCTCTACATGTCACCACTTTGGCGCTAACACCCACCGTCCATATTGAATACATGCTAGGGCTGTCAGTAAAGCCTGATTTAATGAGATTCGAATCCTTAAACTATTCCCTGCCCCAGTGAGGATTTGAACCTGGGTCTGTCGGACTGCAAGCCACCTCTCTACCGATCGAGCCACCACCTCCCCCAAGGTTCATTGTAGGCAACAATCTTGTGAAAGACACTTGTTCTCCCCTGTATACAGTGAGTCCTTGATACACGAAAACCCGATGTACGAGTTTTTGACGTTATGAAAGAGAGGGATGTAGGACAAATTCAGCAATACAAAAGGTATCTGTCTTGATGATACGAAAAGCGAAGTGAAAGGAAATATGAAAAATTCAAAATGGGCGCATTGCACAGTACCGCGCTCGCATGCGGTGAGGCCGTCACAACAATAACAAGACAATTCACCATCAGGACTTTTCGGCATCAGGACGATTCCCCGTCATTTATTTACATATCAGTTAATTTAGCAAGTATATTAGCTTTCGAGTTATATGAGTTATAAACGCGATGGTGGTTTATTCTTTTTATAATAAATGTAAAATACGGCATGAAATAACTGGCATTAACAGAAAAAAATATAAGTATATTGAAACATGAATCAGGTGACGTACGATGTTTCACTTCATCATTTAACATAAGGCTTCATATGAGACATTGGCTTTTTTATAAATGCCTAATAACCTCAAGTGAACGATCGACATACTCTAAAATTATACGAATAACCATATTACATCTACATTCTCAGTTATTCTATCAGTCTCAACCTACTGCATCCAAAAATTACAATAAGAATTACTGATGACAGCTATGGGAAACTCCAGATAATAATTCAGAGTCGACTACAGTGAGGCAGAAGCAAGTTAATTATTGACTTCAAGTGCAAATTATAAATAATATCCAAAGCCTAACCATTCAATGAACATAGACCTTGATAGTTCCTCATGAAATTAGTCATTATAGTATTAATCAGTTAATATTAAGTATATTTATAGAATGATGGAATTGTCCATGTTTTGACAGGGAATTGTCTGACAGCAAATTGGTTTTGACGGCGAATTTTTCCAGAACCAGTCTACATTCCTCCTCTCAGCTTTGCTGTATGTGAGGATATTTTCGCAGCTCTACACCTTTTCGTACTGTTTAGACACGCCTCCCAAGCGCCCTGCTTCATCTCCAGCATCAGGGAGCCCACTGCAAAGAAGCAGCAGCACCATACCCTATCTCTGGAGAGGAAATGAAAATTATGTGATGTCACGAGGAGGGGCAGGGAGTCTCGGAGATTGGGCGTGCTTTAGGCCTTGCAGCTTCCACCGTTGGGACTGTGACCAAGGAAAAGGACATGTACAAGAAAATGGCCACCCCATTCTCTACATCTACAGGTACTACTTACTTCAAAATAGGAGGGGGTAAAATTTAGGTGGGGGGTCCGAGGGGGTCCTGGAATGCATCCCCCCATTTCTATGTATATTTCAGTGGGGAAAATCATTCTGATATACAGAATTTTGAATTACAAAAGTTTTTTTTGGCCCCTATACCTTTCGTTTATCGAGGACTCTCTCTCTCTCTCTCTCTCTCTCTCTCTCTCTCTCTCTCTCTCTCCTTCCCCTAATCCCCCACCCCCCGTTGTCCTTCACTAGTCTTCCTCATCGTTGTCTTTTGCTTATTTAGCTTCGTTCTCTCCTCATTTCTTCCCCAATCTTCGTTGTGATATTCCTTCTGTTAATATTAGCAGTGCTGCATTCATTACTGTGACACCAAAGATTGTTAACTATCCTGTTTTATATGAACTCTCAAATAAATATATCAGGTAACACTAATTTTATTTGACTCCATGATGTAAGAAAACAGTAAAATGGAGTTCCAAACAGGAAAACATAAGACACCTTCCCTGAGCAATGAGCTGTAGTTCACATTTTTCCTATTAGATGGCAGCACCAGCATTCAAGGGAGATCTGAAGAACTGGTGGTGCCACCTACCAGTCTTTTTTTTTTTTTTTCAGAGGGGTGCCCCAATAGGAAAACATAAGGCCCCTTCCCTGAGCAATGAACTGTAGTTTGCATTTTTCCCACTAGATGGCAGCATTGTCTTTCAAGTCACTCTGAAAATACTGTTATGAGCTTACCATATTGTAGTAAATAATATTCAAGCTAGAATATTGTGAACCTGGACTTCTGAGGAGTAAAGTAAATTCATTTTAAACCTCCTGGAATCGTAACTTTCTGCCTCAGCCACCTGGTTACCAGTATTACAATTCAAGCAGGCTAGTTTTTCAAGCAGAATGTTTTGTTCCTAAACTTTTTATATTTTTTTTATACAGTATGTGTATATTTTTTTAGTTTCTGCATTCAATATTGTTATGCTGCATGTTCAAGGTTCAACTTCTTGTACTGTGATCACGAGCGACTGTTCTAGGGCTCTTTTCATGACCGGGTCTAGTGCGTACAACTAAAAGAACAGGACATAAAAACCAGGCTGAGCAAACCTTACAGGTGTATTACCTTACTTGCAACACTGACAAGACACAGATACAATATATCACAATACACTTTAAAGATACAAAGCACAGGTCAGACTAGAGGACTTGGGACTGGGCAACTGGGCCGCCTGGGCTGCTTACAGATGACGGCCAGGTGTGGGGGGGGAGTCCCGGGACAGTCGTCCTCTTGCAGGAGACACGGGACTCTCGCCGGGGGCTGGGTCACCTTAGCTGGACTGCTGGGCAGCATGGAGGGCTGCCCCTTCCTGTCAGGGCCTCATCATGGGGTTCGGCTCTCAGGGCTCTGGCCAAATAGGGAGAGCAGGCACTCTTGCCGGTGCCTACTCCGGGAGGCGGAGTTCCGGCTAATGGGGCTTGGAAGGTCACACCCCAGGGATGCCCCTGGGAATTTGGGGGCTGTGACCTTCCTTAGGTGGAGTCGCCATCAGGGGTGGTCTGCGGCGGCCCTTCCATCAGGAGTCCGGCGTGTCGGGGACGTCGTCGCAGCGCCAGTTGCAGGGCGTAGGTCTCCGGGCTGACCACAGTGCCTCTCCAGATCTCCTCCAGCTGCATTTTCTCCAGGAGTTCACCTCTGTGGGGAGAGAGAGAGAGAGAGAGTCCCGCTTGGCCACAGGAATGGTGATGGGCCGAGCCAGGAACGCCGTCCTTAGGGAACGTCCTAGGGGTAGAGGATAAGGAGCAGACGGTGGCCTGCTCTGCCCTCCCCATGTGGACGGTGTCCAACACGGTGGTTCCTCTATCCCTAGGGACTGCAGGAGGTGAATGGATGGTGAGCTCTTCACCCTGCCTACACGGACGGTGGCCTGTGTCGCGGTCCTGCTCCCTGCAGAGTGGACGGCCAGAGGACGGATGGTGGCCGATTCTCCCTGCCTAGTACGGATGGTGGCCTGCACCGTGGTGCATCCACGGGTAACAGCTGGGGAGCGGACAGTGGCCTGCTCTGCCTCGTACCCGACATGGATGGTGGCCTGTGTTGCGACGCTGTTCCTGTGTGTACCTGTAGGTGAGGAGCGGACGGTGGCCTGCTCTGCCTCTTGCCCAACATGGATGGTGGCCTGTGTTGTGGCGCTGCCTGGGACTTAGGAGGGAGTCTCACCTTGAACCTGGCGAGGGCTGTCTCGGCTGGAGAGTAAGAAGCTGGAACTGCTGTTTTGGTGGGTTGTGGGTTGAGGGTGAGAGGAACTTAAGGTATGCAGGGACCTGAGCCCCTCTTTACCTGAGCCTTTATGCTCTCTATCTGCCTCCCTGTGGTCTCCTCCTAGGGCAGGTGTTGCGACACCTGCCTCCCTGTGCCTCCCTGTGGTCTCCTCCTAGGGTGGGGGTTGCGACATCTCTCCCTGGTTCTCCCATCAGGGTGGGCACTTCAAATATGCTGTTTACATAATTATCCAAAAATAAAAGCTTCCACATGTATATTCTCCAGCAGTAAGTGAAGACTGCAGCAGCCGAAGCAGCGATGAGGCTGGTGGAATGCGTGACTTGACTCCCCGTGGCCACATCAACAGCACCCACAACCATGATGATGATAGCGAACTAAACTGGGACAGTCCCCTTGGCTCCCACCATTACCACCACCACTCCTCCACCCCCGGCAGGAACCCAGCCTATGACCACTTTGGGGGTGATGACTCAGCAGGCGAGGGTCCACTTAGTGTTAGTGTCACCAATGAGAATGTTATGTTTGGCAGACGAGGCCTCACAGATCCATCACCAGTCCAAACTACTACTGAACTTTAATAGTTTATTTAGTGTACTATAGACAGATGTGATGATCCAGACAGGTATTTCACAGCCTATGAATATAATGAGACAACCAAATGTTATACACTTGTGTACTGTGTTGTACAGTAAGATTTGTGTAATCCATTTTATTTTTTTTAATGATGAAAACTTTCTGTCTCACATTTGCTGGCCAGCTTGTATGTAGTTGGAAGCCACTGTGTTTATTAGACATTTTTTAGTCATAATTATCAATCAGTAATATAACTACATGTCAAAATTGACATTATACCAGCTGGACAAAAAATTTATGAAAGGGTATTTCATATTGTCAATAATGAATTTAAGTACAGTTTGCATGCAAGTAAGGGTAGGTCATTGGGAGCACATTAGTAAATAATAAAGGTAAAAGCCATCCCTAGTGGGCTATATACCTCTAGTCTGATTGAATACTCAAGAAGTATAATTTCCCTCTGTAATAATTTTCACATAATCATTATATGTACTCTTACTTCATCTCAAAAGCCTGCATACAAATGCACTTGTCTTTTGAAAGAAAATTGCATTATAGATTAACCTGTTTTAGTATGGAGAACTACAACAATATCATTATGATGTATAATTAATTTTGTAGTGAATACCATACATGTTTAAGAAAAAAAAAACTGTATAGCTACATTTGTTAAGAAAGGTGAGTGAATACTGTATCTACAAGACTAGTTTAAGAATGTTTGGTTAGGTGTTAAGTCAGTATGTATTAAACATTCCTAGTGCAGTACAGTACATGCTGAAGGAATACTGTGCCTGTGAATCATGTGTCTGCATTGTTCATAAAATATGTATATGTGTGACTGTGTTGATGTGCCTCGTTCATTTATAAGTTACAGGATAGAAATGCAGTAATATCTCTTTGATATAAAGATTTAGTACAGTATCATGCCATGTTGTACTAGTTCCATAACATTAAGAGTTATACTGTACCCTTATTGTCTGAAAAGGTGCGTATTGGAGGGGGAAATAATCCTGTATAAGGAACACTCATTAAAGCTGTTTGGAGCACTTCACTCCAGATTACAAATATGGATTGGCATTATCCAGTCTGGTGATGCATTATAACTCAGTAACCTTTTCAGCATCAAAACAAAGTACGAGGACTTTTTTTTTTTTCCCCCTTCTGGTTAATGCCAGTAGACTGTTTAACTGAATCAGACTTTTAGTGCCATGAAGTCAGAGTTCACAGAGTAAAACAAAAAATAAAATAAAATAATTTAATAAATTATCTTCTGGAATACAGGGGGAGATATTGAGAACTGTTGCAAAATTATACTATCATTAACTACTTCTCTGTAGTATTTGATGTTATAGTACATGCAGTATAGTTACCATTGCCAAGAAATGAATGCCTCTGGGCTTCTGTTATGGTTGAGACCATAAACCATTTGCTTTCCTGTCATCAGAGCCCTATTGCTGTGGATGAAACAACAGTAATTAAATTAATCCAGACAGTGGGATATTGACCACTGCATCTGGATCTGACTATTCACGTGCAGTATATGATATTTGGTGCTGATTTTGTGCTCAAATTATTTGTACACTGTATTTACTATACTTGCAATAAGGCTTGTAAAATATAGTTGTAGGTTTTCCTGTTTGATACAGATCAGCCATAATTTGCTTCTGTGCTAGATATTCTTAGTAACCCAGGTTCATGAAATAATGAATAATGAACTACTGTATTTTTATGGAAGCAAAAAACTGATAATATTTATTAAAATGAAAATGCATTATCTTAAATTGGACTGTTTACTCATTACTCAAGTAAATTTCTTAAATAAAATAATGATGAAGACTGTAAACTATTGATATTTACATTTGCTTTAAATTTTCTCATTATTTGTATGTACATATTTTATTTTCTGTACATGCTTTAATAATACAGTATAGGCAGTTTGTTGACCGTGTGTGTATATATGCTTGGAGTCTGACATTACTATATTTTACTTGTGTATAAATGTTTCTTTTTTTTTTATAATAAATATTTAACAAGATCATGTTATTACTTTTCTTCATTGAAGACTCGTGGATTGTCCCTGGCACTGCTGTGTAAAGAGAGCAATAGGCTTCAAATGTTTTGGTTTTTGGTAAATGTATATGACCACCACCATCACCACAAACCACTATCACCACATCCATTAGCACAGTATCACCACTATCATCACCACAATCCAGTATTACATCTTTGACATATCACTGTTGCCACTATCATCACACATCACTATCCCTGCACAACTACTACTGCAACAATTACCACAACAGCTGTTACCATATTACCATTACCACCACCATCACCACAAAACATTAGCACCACAATAACTACCACTGTCATTTTTATCACCATCACCAGAAGCTACTCAATCCTTCAACTACCCTCAACATCCATGAGGTTTCAGTCTCTCTGGTCTTATAACGGAAAGATCATATTATTGTAGCTCTCTTGCAAAACCTGCATCCAAGAGATTAGGTATGTTAAGCAGGAGTGTATAGGGCAGCTTTCCTCCATAAAAGTACAGTATTCCCCTGTAAGGGGGGATTCTAACTTTCAAGCAGCCATTGACCAAAGCGAGACTGTAGAGCAAATAGGCTATAATGAGAAGTGAATAAGTGAGTGAATGAAATCCAAGTGCCAGAGAGCAAAGATCATATGGCACTTTCGGGTTGGCCATACTATGGTACCTTTTTTTTTGCAATACCATGTGGAGTCACATGAAGAGAAAAAACTGACAATTTAATGAGGAAGTGAAGGAGCGTCGTGATGTGATGTCATAGGAAGCGTTCAGAGAAACACATTGAGGTGGTTTGCTCATGTGAAGAGACTGTCGAGGAGAGTGTATGTGAGTGAGGTGGAGGGGGAGAGCGGGAGGGGGAGGCCAAGGATGAGGTGGAGGGACGGAGGGGAGAAGTATATGAGGGGGGGTATGAGCTTAGAGCAGGGGAGTGAAATCGTGGGGGACAGGGCGACATGGAGGCGATTTGTTTGTGGCCACCTCTTACGGGATTATGGAATCTGGCAATAGATAGATAGATAGTTCGTCCACAAGTTGCATATACTCTGTTCGTTTGCCTCAGCTTTCGTTGCATACATTTTCTTTTGTTCTTGATACCTTCATCCAATTTTATTTTGTACTTTGCATTCTGACGACTAAACATAACTTAAAAAGACGTCGGCATCATCGACTCACGAACGCAACGAGCTGCGTCGGAACATAAACAAACAATCTGCGATGGGTGATGGAGAGTGCAGGTCAGCCTAACACGTGAGTCAGGTGTTAAATGGAGGCAATGCAGACAAGAGGAAAACTATAACTGGTGTCACTGCAGTCAGTCAGAGTACACAGACGCCGAGTCAGCTACCTCCAGACCCCCAGCTGCAGTCATGGTATTTACTTTACTTTCGTCAGGACATGAAATTTTGGTTATTCAGGTTTTTTGGGGTAAATCAGCTGTTCAGTTTAAGCAGCTCAAAGACATTACCAATTCACTCCTTATTCTGGTTTGTTTTCTGTATTTTTCTGAATACTTTTAGGGTGGTAATTAATTGCTGTATAGTGATTTGGTCCCTGCAGGTTTTGTCCATGATTTGTTTTCCCATTGTATGTTGTTTCTCTGACGTTATGTTGGACACTTACGAGTACCGGTACCTACTTTAATCTACCAAAATTCATTTACCATTGCAGTTCATTGAGCCAGGTTGTCAAGTTAGGTTAGTTTGGGTTAGCTTCTCAGTGTAGGTTGTAGGTTGTTGTATAGGTTAAGAAGTTAGGTTAGGATGCTTTGTTTCCGTAGGTTAGGGTAAGTTAATTTATCTTAGGTAAGGCTGTTGTTATTTGAAGTTAGGCTAGCCACAATAAATTTCGGTACATATAAGTAGGTCGCTGCCATAATGCTTGGGAATGCAGCACATGAATATGATCAACAGGAAAACAGAATCAACAAAAAGTAGTCATTCACCACCATGACACTTTATTAGAAAAATATAGAAAATGACAGAGAAGAAGGGGAAGTTAATTGATAAGGTATTTCTGCGGGATAAAATAAACCATTACTTTACTGGAATTTTAGGATATGCATTCAATAGATGGTGGTAGGTGGTGACAACCCATCATCCATTCGTATGATGTACCGCTGCCTTCTTCTTCCTTCCCGTATATCATTCTTAAACTGTGTCTGCCTTTCTCTCTTCCCATATCTCCCAGCTTTCATGTCGCTTTTCATTACTCTTTTGCCATTTCAAGTGGTTTTATATTGAGTGACAAACCTAATGGATTCTTGTAAGCCAGGAAACCAATTACAGTGCTGGGTGGTAACCATATAACCAACCTATACATGTTCCCTACATGTTAACAAGTGGGTTGGCTGAAGGTTAGTGCCCCTCCCCATAAAACAACTAACTTAAACACCCACCCCATATGGGATTATGGCATCTGGCTTTAGATAGATATAGATGGAATGTTTAATTATACAATACTGGTACTGTAACTCCACAACTTTTTTCCACAGGGAGACCAGGAGGATCTATCACCCATTAATGAGGGACCAGCTCAGAATGTTGGAGGACTAACACAAGTCTGTTTTGACTTGGCTATAAAGCTTGAAGAATTATCAGACCAGAATGATAGAACTGAGTGTATCAAAGCACATATCCAGACATACTCTGAGAACAAAATTCCCATGATTGATTTTGAATCTGGTAAGTTTCTAGAATTACATGTAAAGAATCATAATATTCAGGACATGATACATGAATATAGTACATACTATATATAGTACTGTATATGTTTTTTTTGTTTATGAAGGCTCCAGCATGCTTGCTTGCATTGGCGATGGTTACCTAATGGCACCCCTCCACACTTTTCAGTCTCTAGCAGCCTCTCTCTGTGCAATACCATATCCCTGAGGTCAAACTCTATAACCTCATACTAGGTCTTTTTCAGTTTGCCTCTTGCAACCGTACCCTTATCATTCACACCTCTTGCCCTCTACACCCAGTTGCCTTCCTCCATCCTCTACACATGCCCAGACCATCTTAGTCTACCTCTTTTCATCCCTGCACTAATATATTTAAGTCCCATCCTTCCTTTCAGCCCTTCATTTGCATTCTTAACCCCTTCAAGCCTGTCATTCAAGGACGCACTACAAATCCATTCAGTTATTATCATCTCTTTACACATGAGCTTATGAATATCCTCTTCTTTTACTGCCCAGGTCTCACTACCTTACAGCATTACACTCCTAACATATGCTGCATACAAGGACCCCTTAGCATGGAGGGAGAGCCCTCTCAGGGTCAGGAGAGGCAACAGCTCCTTGAACTTCTTCCAAGCACTTCCTACCCTAACCTCACCTCTAGTGTATCATATCCCTCAAATAACAAAACACCATGCACTCAAGAGACTCTCCAGCAAGATTAATTTTTTCCCTCCTCTTTCCTTTTGTATTTTGTCCTTTACATACTGCACACTCAGAATCAGTATTATTTCTCAGTGTAGGTACCGTAATACCTTTACATCTTTTTTGCACCCTCATATCACAAATCCTGCACAAAATGGAGCTGCTGCAATTCCCACACCTTTGAAGCTAACTGCACCTGTAATTTTTTTTTTTTTTTTTTTTTTTACTCTCAAGCCCTTGTTCCCCATCCCACATCTTGATATCATAAGTCTTTCCTCCTCTACCCTCTCATTCTCTACAGTCTACAACAAATCATCAGCATACAATACTTCCCATGAGAGTCCAGTTCTGAAGTCATTTGAGAGAGCCTCAAGCACTATACTAAACAATAAGGGGCTTGAAACTGACCCCTGATGCACACCAATGTTTAAAAAAAAAAAAATCACACAAACCTCCATTCACTCTTACCTGGGTGCTAACACCCTCGTACATTGTCATAACCACTCTAACTAACTGTTCCTCAATCCCAGTCTTTTACATTAGCTACCCACTTCACCAACATCCTGTTCATTCTGTCAAAAGCCTTCTCCAAATCAACAGAAACAAAGTACTGTACAACTCCCTCTTCTTTCCTATACAGTACAGTAAATTTTATCTGGAACTATTGCACAATGAGTATTGCATCAGTTGTTCCATTGCCTGGCATAAACAGAAACTACATCAGCAGTATTCTCTCTTTCCTGTATCAAACTTTTCAGGACTTTCTCCTTTACCTTCATGTTATGTTATAATGTTTAGCTGTGACTGTTGTGTTCCAGTGTGTAGCTGTTATGCCTGTGTATTGTTATATGTAGCTGTTATGTCATTGTTGTGTTATATTGTGTAGATGTTATGTCATTGTTGTTGTATAATGTGTAGATGGTATGCTGTTACTTTATTTTAATATGTACTTTGTGACCTGACAGGACTGGAATGGTTCAATGTTAATCAACCTCTGAGCCTGAAGGGTGACCTAGAGGGGAGGGTGAGTGTGCTAGATTTCTTCACTTACTGCTGCATCAACTGCCTGCACGTCCTGCCCGACCTGGAGGCCCTTGAGCAGTGTCATCCTCCTGGCAATGGACATGTGCTTGTGGTAAGTTAAAGTTCACTTCTGCCCTAAAATTTTGTCACCAGATTATGCTGGTTGGGTTAGATTAGATTAAGTTAGGTTACATAAGGTTAGGTTTGGGTTAATTGGGTTACATTAGTTAGGTTAGTAGCTCTGAATTAATCAGACTTTTGTCAGATGTTGGACAGTCAGGTGAGCTAGACCATTGGTTGCTCATTTAATGGAGTATCATATATACAGAACAGCATTGTGCTTCATTATAATGCATTAGGTAATTTAAGTGTAATTTTGAATCAGGATATAATTATAGCCTTGTGAACTGTGGACAAATTCTGACCATCAGAAACTTCTTGATACAGTTTACAATATTACTTGCATAAGCATTGCTGTATCCATCTGTTATATGTAGCCTACAGTAATTGCCTTATCTCATAGTGAAGAGTTTGATTATGGTTTGTACACATAATATTCAGAGTTGATGCAGTAGATGTTCATCATAAATGGAAGATCTTGTTCAAGGGTAGGAAGCCTCATTTATTCTGTTCCACCTGCCTCACCTGTCCCTGAGTGGCACTATGTGTGGAATAAACCCCAACCACTCCTCGGATGGGTACCCTTACAGGCTTCATCCGGTTGGGTTGCTGTAGCTCACTGGGCCACCAGGCGCCATTTGGTTACTGTCGTGTACCAGTATGTGATGGTTGAGTATGCATTCAGTTGATCTGTTTATCTATCTATCCTTAGAACAATTACCTTAAAAAAAAAAAAAGGTATACCCAGTTTTGGGTTAATGATCGTGAAATTTGCATATATGATAATTGTGATGTCTGTGTACGACAGTCCCATGCATAGGCCTACGTGGTGCCGCCCACACAAGCCAACTGTCAGACATTCAAGCCAAGATGGCCACCCAGTGTTTACATGCATAAACCCTAACCATAGATCACAAATGGAAGAATTACAGTGTACATGCATATGAAAAACTTGTTTGTTCAGTTTCTTCAGAATAAAATTCCATATGTGTTTATAATTCTTCCCAGCATTGATCAACCTTTACCCTTTCCTAGATTGGTGTCCACTCAGCCAAGTTTGAAAATGAGCGTGTATCATCCAATATTGCGGCAGCAGTTACCAGACACCATATCCAGCACCCGGTGGTTAACGATGCCAGAGCCAGAATGTGGACAGCACTGGGAATATCATGCTGGCCAACACTACTCATACTTGGTCAGTGGATGCTCTGTATGTAGCTAAATTCAAAGATGAAAATTAAACCTCTTCACTACAGTTATATCTGATGGTTTACTCTTGGCACCTCCACATGATCTTATTTAACTTAGAGTGAACCTCTTGTACTGCAGGGTTTAAGTTAGGGATTTTCTATCGTCTCTAGCTGGAAACATCTCCCGCATAAAGAATAAACTAGTCAGATGGTGATATTAGTAAATTATAAAAGGTGCCATTGCTTACAAAAGGTTACATGTTTTTGTGTACAAGTATAGAAATTCTTTTTTTAACATTAATTATCATCATCATCATCATCATCGTCATTGCGTCCGACATCTCCTTCTCCCCTTCTTTGAAACCCTATGACATGACAGAAGTGCCTTCAGGCTACCTTATCCTCTCACACCTTTCTCGCTCTCTCTAACTCTCCCCTTCTTCCTCCTCGTCCACCATTACACTGTGTCTCTCAGTTCACATCCATCAGGATTTCTACTCCAGAACATCATTCTTTGCTTACCTGCTCAGCGTTTCAGTTGTACTGAGAATAAACCAACATGCTTGCTATCTATCTATTGCCGGGTGCCTCAGTCCCGTAACTGGTAGATACTGAAAGCAGTTATTTTGTAAACTGTGGCTGTCTCACTGAAACAAGTGAAGAGGAAGTTGGATTTTGATTCTGGTCCAGAGGTTTATTCCAGCAGAACTGGTTCCAGTAAGCTGGTCCAGTTCCAGCTCTGCTTGAATTTTTAGGAGGACAAGAATATTTAGGGAACAAGACTGATTACTTCATTCCTGTGTGCTTACAAGGAGAGAGTGTCTGGTGCCCTGCCCCTCATATATTATCATTTTTATCACTTGAAAATCAGAGTTCAGAAGTACATTTATGAAGCTTGTAACTGAAGATGATGTGTTTATTGTATAGATGACAACATATTGTCTCAGCCTTACAATCTGAAAACATATTTTAAATTTTATTCTTTCCGTCATCAGATGGTTTTAGTAACTTTATGGAGCTGTAGTAATAAAGGGGTTAAGGAAGGTGATATTTATCTCCTGTAGTTCAATGAAAATCCCTCCTTGATAGAGTAACATAGTATGGAGATGGCAAGAATATAATAGAAAATACTGTACATGATTGGATTCAAGGGGTTATTTGAAGATACAGTATTGTCATTTGTAAAATAAATGGAAGAACATAAATACAGATGTACTTTTATACAAGGCTGATGTAATCTAAATTATTGTGTATTTCAGGCCCCAGTGGGAATCCTTTATTTGTGCTCCTAGGAGAAGGTCACCGAGAGAGACTGCAGCTGTATGTCAACACAGCTGTCGACTATTATTCTGGCCAGGAGTAAGGGAGGCTTCAGAGTTCTGTTGTTCATGTTTTTTTAAGATTTTTTTTTTGTGAGTGGCTCACATTTGTAGAAGCTTCATGTGTGTCTTAGTAATAAACTGTTTGTTTTATTTCTAACTAGCTTTAAAGTCCACCCCTCAATTGAGTTCTTCAAATCATAAACTCTGTGGAACTTCAATTGAGTTGAGTTCTTCAAATCACAAACTGTTCAAGCACCAGATGAAGGGCAGATTTTCAATCCCTGGATCATCCTGATCCCAAAAAGGTATAATATGTCTTTGCAGAGCAAGTGTGTCCCAAGTTAGAGGGGTTTCAGACACATGGATGGACAGACAGAATTTCACAAATTGTTCAAGCACTAGATGAAGGGCAGATTTTCAATCCCAGGATCATCCTAATTCCAAAAAGGTATAATATGTCCATGTAGAGCAAGTGTGTCCCGAGTTAGAGGGGTTTCAGACGGACGGACAGACAGAATTTGCCCTCTATTTATATAGATATAAAAAGAAGGAACCAAAAGGTAGAAGCTTGCAAAATCATCCCTGACAAAGAAAGTCAAAGAAAGGAGGGCAAAAATCGAGATACCATATGTTCACCTTGAGATGCATTGACGCTGTGCATTTGAAAGATTTGAGGTTGTGGGCTGGAAAGATGAGCTGTAGCTAGGTGTTGCAGGGTTGATCAGTTGTGTACATGAATGACTGAGAACACCATTTGAGTCTTGCATTAGAGAGTTGGACATAAAAGTATGTGTGTGTGTAGTTAAACAGGTGCTGTATGCCCACCTTAATATGGGAGGCATGCAGATAGACAGTTGTTAGCCATTTATCTCTATCTGGACCCATAAAACATGGCATGGCACATATGTGACAGTTGACCAGGCACTGAAGGTTGCATTTCTTGAAGACATTCCCTATCTCCACTGTGCATGTGAACACTGATGTGCAGAGTTTGGAACACTTTCACAGCCACTCTGGGGCTGTGAGTAAGGTAGTACATATATGGCAGAGGCATACTAGAATGTAACATGGAATTTTTTGGTGTGATATATTGGTAGATATCAGTGTTGGGGATTAATACATTGAATTGTCACTGATTTCTCTCTTATCGTGATGTTGGGGGAGTCAGTCCCCAGAATACTTGTTTCTGTGTGTTAAAATTGGAATTGTGGTCTTTGTATATGGCAGAGAATGACCATCCATGCCTGGTTTAAGATGGTGCAGTATTTCTCCTTGAGCAGTGCATTCATGTCTGCCCAGACATAAGTCTGTGGGTACAGTCATAGGACACCAGAAAATATTCAGCAGTCATAACATGTCAAAATCTCATCCATGTACAGTATATGTTTAACAGCCATGAGAACATCACACTCTTGTTTCACTCCAAACACTGATACTGTGCTACTTTCAAACATTTGTACAGTATACTCATGCGTATACTTTACAACCATCATAAAAGCCCTTTACATCATTCAGCAGTTCCCATCCACACCATGCAGTTCATAAAACTTTCCATAATCCCTCCTTGTTCACATCCTCACACATTATCCCACATCTACATGCACCATACACACTTTAGTACTTCTCGCATGTTTTCTTCTTTGTCTGTCTGCATCCCCTGCCACTCCTAAATCCACCTTATTGATCTGTCACCATTCTTATATATTCTTTTCCGTCTCGGTAATTATTCTTATATATATCTTTCTTACAACTCTCTGCAGATTTATCCCATGGTAATTTTTGCTCTCGCTTTGATCACCTCTAGTTTCGCACAAAGGCGCTATCACAGCCTTTCACTGTACTACTACAACTCCATTCATCCAAGCCTTCTGGTATATGTCAAGAAAACATTTCATTTCCACCCATTCTGTTGCATTTTATTCTATCTTCATGTGTCTTAGTAACACTTAATGCTTTCCCATTCTTTAGCCTCCTCACAGTATTCCTCATATCAGATACGTCACATTATCATGCAGTGCCAAAACCAGTCACATTTTACTGTCATTTGCCTTTCATGTCATGGCACTCATATAGTTGGGTGGCTTTGTTGCCTAGTTATACAGATGTCTCTGAACTCCCTCCCAATCCTCCAAGAGGAGGATGGTGAACTATAGAAAAAGGGGCAACCTTAACCTTTAGTCAACCTCATTCACATATGAGAGGAGCTTGGGACCACAACAGTATAATAAAGTCAGCTTTCCATAATACATTTTCCATCTGCTCCATATTTTGCTTGCATTTGTTAGTATTCTTCATCTCTTATACCTTGCTTTTTTTAGTTGGAAAAATAGGTTCTCAGCTGTGCAGAATCATGCCTATTTTATTTAAGGTTTTTAATTTTTTCCTCTTACCACATGAAATGGCCTTCCATAGATAGGTAAATGGTAAAGAACAGTGCCATTTTAAAGATACTACCTGTGTTTTCTTTGAAAGAATATTTTTTTTCCCCCCAACAACATATGATTTTTATCAGCTATATGCAGATTACAACTCATTTCATTCATTCATTCATTATCCAATCCTATGTCACCCCACAGAGGAGCGTAGGAGCCTGGGGCTATGCAAGTTGGTCCTGACATTTAAGATGAGAGTGACCAGCCTCACTCATCCCTGAATGGCATTACGTGAGCTGTAAACCCCAATCACCCCGTGGATATAAACTAATGTCAGTAATATGGATTCCTAACAGGTTGCTGACAAGAACTCCAGTGCCTCTGTCACCATCATCACATGTAGCAGCCACCTGTTCTGCATTACTCTTCCCCGGGAAGGTGACCACACACCCGAATGGAATTATTGTCTCAGATTCTGGCCATAATAGAGTGCTTTTGGTGGACTCACAGGGTAATGTCATGGTAAGAAAATTCCCTACAAGGGGTGTGCATTTCACTGCTGCTAAGAAACAGAACACATTGCAGCAAGTTCTCTTTATATTAAAGTTTCATTGCAGTTTATAGCCTTATAGAACTGATTGGCCATTTTCCCCAATTTATGGCACCAGCTGTATGGAGAAAGTTGGTACCGGTATTTTGGGATACATTACTGACATAATAAGGACTACTCACAGTGTAATTCTTATGATCCATATCCTGACATATGATTGATTTTTGTAGTGGATAGAAAATGTTGATTTTCAGAATGGATAGAAAATTAGAAGCATGGCCAGATAATTATGAGAACACAGGAGAGTAAGGGCCCTAGTTTAATAAGCTGGTCCATTCATTTATCACCGAGTCTTTTGTTTCTCCATCAGAGATGCAGGTATCTGAGACCATCCTACTCATTCCAGACAGTTAAGGCAAGAGTGACCAATCATCCATCCCTGAGTGGGGAGTGATGTATGGCCACATCCAATCACTATGTTAACCCACAAGACCACCAGGTGTCCATTTGATAATCAGGTGCCAATTGAAAAACTGGGTAGTTTGAGTGGTGAGGTACAGTGTATACTTGTAGTTGGTTGGCTACCTGCACTTGTCATTGTGTGATGTTCATATCTTCCAGTTGTAAAACTGATTTATACAAAGAACTTATATCATCATCATCATCATCATCGTCCAACCCCCATTGTGCTCCATACAGACAGGAGTATATGGGCCCAAACTGCATCTCTTTTGGAACTCGCTGCCCCAGAATACAGTAGTTTCCCCCCAAACTTCAATCTGCAGCTGTTCAAGTCCAACTGTTACAGATATTTTATGAATGGAGGACACCAGTAATCTGGTGTATTTTTTTAATCAGTTTGTTTTTCCTTCCTCTGCTCATCATAATTATAAAAAAGGAAAAAATACAGTACTGTACTTGTTAACTTTATCCATCTGCATTCTTCTTTGCCTACCATACTTCCTTCACTATCACATCTGCTTGTATACCCTTTCAAATGTTAGAGAAGTGGCCTACAGCCTTTCAAGATGCAAATTTTGCCCCTGGCCAGGGCATGAACAGTTTGATTATTTGGAATTTGTTAAAGCAGACTTTACTGATCTTTAACAAGACCTAACAGCATTTCATAAAATAATCACATATAGCATCACACCAGTCCTGGATCAGAAAGCCCTAGCATGCTTTCATTGTACGTGGTGGATTCTGCTGAAGTGGTGACATAGGAAGATGTATGAGAGTAGGAGTCCTGCTGGGCCTCACAGAACAGAGTATCAAGAGTGTGCTTAGAGTTAAATGCATAAAAAAAAAATGGCCAATACTGTCTAAGCACACTGTTACTCTTTTATTAATAACCCTTACAGCACATCTTTCAAAAACCTCTGTTATTTCTTATCCACCCAAATTACAGTGGACACATTCCTCATTGGTCCTATTTTCACTGCTTTCATGGCACTTTGGTGGGAGTAGACTGTAGCACCAGTTGAGCAGGGCAGTACTCCCGAGGTGGATGGAAAGCTGATGACAGGGAGAACTGGAGCTCCCATTTCATCAGCCCTCAGGACTAGTTCCTGACCATTCCCCTTTGCTCAACTTTTTTAGTGTTTCAGTTACACAGAGAGTAGGCCAGCATGTTCTCCAGTACAAGTTGGCTAACTGTCAACACCAAACGTCATGCACGTACACAATACACTTCCTTTTCAAAATTAAAACACGAAAATGGCTTCAATAAATCAGGCCTCAGAGTCCCCGGGGGGGGGGGGCACCATAAATGCCCCCATCTGCCCCTCTCCTGGTGATGACTCAGAGAGATGCCTGGAATCACTGTCTGATTCACTTCTTCATTTCTGCAACATTCACGGCCTTTCTTCTAACTTTCTTTCTGTTACTCGCTGTTCCATTCATTCACTCAAAGACAACACACAGCTGCATGCACGGCCTCCAGATATCCATCCTTCCGAACGCTATCTCCCCCATGAGGACAGGGTCCGCCTGGGCAGGCTGAGATGTGGGCATCGTCCAGCCCTCTTAAGTTATCAGAAGAGGCTGGATGACTCCGTCACTGATGCCTGTCCAGGATGTAACACAGCACCCCATACTATTAAGCACATCATGGAAGACTGCATTGTACACAATCACCTACTCCAACAACACAACATACACTCCTTGAGAGCTCTATGGGAAAGCCCGGTCTTGGCCATGGCCTTCCTTATGGACTCGGGGCTGTTTGGCCAGACTGCCTAGGGAACAACTACTACTACTACTACTTTCTTTCTGTGGAGCACCACCTGTTCTCCTCTAAACCTCACCTTCATTTCTCAACAAAGACTCAGCTGTCTAAGGCAACTGACAGCAAACCCTTTTCTGTATCCTCCTACTTTCTCAGTACTCATTTCAAAGCCAAAGGTGGCTGTTGTGTATATGTACGTAATGATCTATCTTGCTCTCGTGTTCCTGAACTTGATTCTTCTGAATTCTCTACTCTCTGGCTTCGGCTCTTCTGTCATTCTATGACTAAATATATCTGCGCTGTTTACATATTGCCTAATTCTACTGACTATCAAAAATTCTTCGACTATCTTACTTCTACAGTGGAACACATTCTATCCATTTCTCCTTTCTCGGAAATCTCCATTCTAGGAGATTTCAGTGTTCACCACCACCTTTGGCTCTCCTCTTCTTTCATTGATCCAGCTGGTGAACAAGCCTACACCTTTTCTATCCTTAATGACCTAGAACAGCTTGTATAGCACCGTACCCATATCCCTGACCACCTTGGAGACAGCTCCAACATACTTGACCTCTTCCTTATAACTAATCCTTCTGCTTACACGTTAATTTTTTCTCTCCGTTGGGCTCCTCCGATCATAACCTTATTACATTAACTTGTCCTATCACTCCGGTGTGGCCCGTGGACCCTCCAAAGAAACATCGTCTGTGGCACTTTAGAGCTGCGGATTGGGAGGCCCTCAGGCAGTACTTCTTTGATTTTCCCTGGAATGATTATTGCTTCCATGGCTGGGAGCCATCTGCGTGTGCCTTACACATTACGGAGGTTATTCTCTCGGGCATGGAAGTATACATTCCTTTCTCATATCTTTTGTCTAATGCAAGAAAGCCTTGGTTTAATCATGCTTGTTCTAATGCTGTCCGCAACCAGGAGAGGGCCTATAAAAGGTACCAGAGCCAACCCACTCCTGAATCACATGTTTCTTATATTTCTGCCCGGAATCATGCTAAGTCTGTTCTTCACTCTGCTAAAAATAATTTAATTGGTACTAAATGTTCTCAGCTCTCCAACTCGAATTCTTCTCGCTTCTTCTGGCACCTTGCCAAAATCCTTTCTAACAACTTTACCTCATCATCCTTCCCTCCTCCTTTCTATTCTGATGGCTCTGTAGCTGTTTCTTCTACTGATATAGCAGATCTCTTCACTCAGACTTTCTCCTCCAATTCCACCTTAGACAATTCTGGTGCTGTTCCTCCATCACTTTCCCCCTCTGACTTTCTCATGACTGACATTAAAATTTCTTCAGCTGATGTATTTTCTGCCATCACTGGCCTCAAATACTAAGAAGGAATATGGGCCTGATGGAGTCTCTCCTGTTGTTCTCAAGAACTGTGCTTCTGTGCTTACACCCTGCCTAGGTAAACTCTTTAGCCTTTGTCTGTCAACTTGTACCTTTCCCTCTTTCTGGAAGTTTGCTCTCATTCAGCCAGTCCCAAAGAAGTGTGACCATTCCCAATCCTCTGACTATCGTCCAATTGCTCTAACATCCTGTGTCTCAAAAGTATTCAAGTCTGTTCTTAACAGAAAAATTTTAAAGCATCTTTCCTATTATAACCTTCTTTCTGATCGTCAGTATGGGTTCCATCTGGGACGCTCCACTGGTGATATTCTCACCTACTTTTCTGACTCCTGGTCATCCTCCTTTTGGGACTTTGGTGAAAGCTTTGCCATTGCACTTGACATCTCAAAGGTTTTCGATTGAATCTGGCATAAATCTTTAATTTCCAAACTGCCCTCTTACGGTTTCTATCCTTCTATCTGTGCCTTCATCTCTAGCTTCCTTTTTGGTCGTTCTATAGCCGCTGTTGTAGACGGTCATCGTTCTTTTCCTAGACCTATCAACAGTGGTGTTCCTCAGGGCTGTGTCCTATCACCAACTCTCTTCCTTTTATTCATCAATGTCCTTCTGAGCTGGACATCTAACCCTATCCACTAATACGCTGATGATTCGACCCTTCACCTTTCCATTCGGTTTCTGCAACATCCATCTCAGCAGTTGCTTCAACAAACAAGGGATGAGGCTAGGGCACACCTAATGTCTGACTTGGCTCGTATCTCTGACTGGGGTAAAAATAATCTTGTTGTTTTTAATGCATCAAAGACTCAGTTTTTACTCCTGTCAACCCGACATAGTCTCCCATAAGAGTACCCACTAATGTTTGATAATATCCAGCTCGTTCCTGCTTCATCCTTAAACATGCTTGGGGTTTCATTTACTCGAGGTTTATATTGGAAAGAACATATTACATCTCTTGTGAAATCTGCTTCCAAGAGATTAGGTGTGCTTAGCCGACTCCGAACCTTCTTTACTCCTGCAGAGTTGTTGACTTTATACAGTACATAGGTTTTATTCGCCCCTGTATGTGGGGTGGCTCCCCACATACAGCTCTTCTCAGTAGGGTGGAGTCAAAGGCTTTTCGTCTTATTAACCCTCCTCCTCTTACTGGCTCGCTTCAACCTCTGTCTCTTCGCTGTACTGTTGCATCTTAATCTCTTTTCTATCGCTACTTCAATGGCCACTGTTCCTCCGAACTGTCTGCTTGCATCCCTCCACCTCTACGACGGGCACGTTGCACCCATCTAGCAAGAACCTCTCATCCCTTTTCTGTCCATCTCTCTAATGCAAGAGTTAACCGTTACTCCCAGTCCTTCATTTATGCAACTGGTCAACTCTGGAACTGTCTTCCTCTGTCTGTATTTCCTACTTCCTATGATCTCCAGTCTTTCAAACGCAGTGTGTCCAGGCATCTCGAAATGAACGGTTCTTGAATTTGGCTCTGTTTTGTATTGTTTTGTTTTTTTCTTGGAAGCAACAATATGTGGGCCCATGGCCTTTGGTTCCTTCTTCCTTGCATTAAAAAAAAACAAAAAAAATTTTGTCTTTTCAGACATTAGTCTCACACCCATATGTTACCATGGACAATATCACACCATGCAATCCTCATTCTGTCATCAGAATGAATCCTCTGTTTCATATGAAGGCTACCTTTCTTTCGTGACCCACATTTATATCTTCTTCCTTTGTATGTTTACCATTTTTTTAAAAACTGAAATGAGGTCCTTTAAGTCTAATACTGGTTTAAATCTCTCCTGCCACCAGTGCTCTGTGTGTACTGAGAGTCACTTTCCTTCTGTGGAATATTTGGGCTAGAAAAAATGGTCTGTTCTGTACATGAAATTTTTATATGCCCAGTAAATAAGTTATGTGCTACTTTGTTATTGTTATTTGTATTTTATCCACAGAAAGTGATTGGTTCAGGGAAGCGTGGTTATGCTGATGGATCTTTTACAGCTGCCAGTTTCAACAACCCCCAAGGAGTGGTCTACCATCATCCAGATACTATCTTCATTGCTGACACTGATAACCATGCTGTTAGACAGGTACTGCTTTTGCTGTTCTGTGCATTGACAATAGGATCTTGCTTCTAAATACTGTTGGCAGAACTGCTGAATACTTTTGTCTGTTTACTCTGTATTGTTGCATTAGAATGTACAGATATCTACAAAAGACTGTACCAGAGCAGAAACTGATTCTTCTGTATGTGTTATTGCCAGAGTAATATTTTTTGGGAGCAATATTAAATTTTGGCAATTTTTTACTTGTATGCCTTCAAAAAATATTCAAAATTTAAACAAGCTATTAATTTTAGAAGTAATTATTGTATGTAAAGATAAATAGGCTTACTGTAGTTTGATAAATTGCATATTCTGATGTATCAGGTTTTGCAGTTAGTTTTAATGGTGCTACCATATTTCCTGTGTCTAGGCTCTGATGATGAAATGTGTGTGGTTCAAAATGTTGGCCAGAAATAAACTTGTGGGTCATATTTACACTTGTGTTCCTGTTCTGTGTGTGTGTGTGTGTGTGTGTGTGTGTGTGTGTGTGTGTGTGTGTGTGTG
>JAGKTI010001809.1:38276-64812 GCA_018397915.1 Birgus latro
CACCTTTTCAGACAGTAAGGGTACAGTATAACTCTTAATGTTATGGAACTAGTACAACATGGCATGATACTGTACTAAATCTTTATATCAAAGAGATATTACTGCATTTCTATCCTGTAACTTATAAATGAACGAGGCACATCAACACAGTCACACATATACATATTTTATCAACAATGCAGACACATGATTCACAGGCACAGTATTCCTTCAGCATGTACTGTACTGTACTAGGAATGTTTAATACATAATGACTTAACACCTAACCAAACTTTCTTAAACTAGTCTTGAAGATACAGTATTCACTCACCTTTCTTGACAAATGTAGCTATACAGTTTTTTTTTTTCTTAAACATGTATGGTATTCACTACAAAATTAATTATACATCATTATGATATTGTTGTAGTTCTTCATACTAAAACAAGTTAATGTATAATGCAATTTTCTTTAAAAAGACAAGTGCATTTGTATGCAGGCTTTTGAGCTGAAGAAAAAGTATATAATGATTATCTGAAAATTATAACAGAGGGAAATTATACACCTTGAGTATTCAATCAGACTAGAGGTATACAATCCACTAGGGATGGCTTTTACCTTTATTATTTACTAATGTGCTCCTGATGACCTGCCCTTAGTTGCATGTAAACTATATTCAAATTCATCATTGACAATATGAAATACCATTTCACAAATTTTTTGTCCAGTTGGTATAATGTTAATTTTGACATGTGGTTATATTACTGATTGATAATTATGACTAAAAAAAATTGTCTGTTAAAAACAATGGCTTCCAACTGCAAACAAGCTGGCTAGCAAAATTTGAAACAGAAAGTTTTCATTATTAAAAAAAAATAAAATGGATTACACAAATCTTACTGTACAACACAGTACACAAGTATATAACATTTGGTTGAGTCTCATTTTATTCATATGCTGTGAAATACCTGTCTGGATCATCACATCTGTCTATAGTACACTAAATAAACTATTAAAGTTCAGTAGTAGTTTGGACTGGTGATGGATCTGTGAGGCCTCGTCTGCCAAACATAACATTCTCATTGGTGACACTAACACTAAGTGGACCCTCGCCTGCTGAGTCATCACCCGCAAAGTGGTCATAGGCTGGGTTCCTGCCAGGGGTGGAGGAGTGGTGGTGGTAATGGTGGGAGCCAAGGGGACTGTCCCAGTCAAGTTCACCATCATCATCATCATGGTCGTGGGTGCTGTTGATGTGGCCACGGGGAGTCAAGTCATGCATTCCATCAGCCTCATCACTGCTTCGGCTGCTGCTGTCTTCACTTACTGCTAGAGAATATACATAAGGCAGTTTTTATTTTTGGATAATTATGTAAATAGCATATTAAAAGCAGAAACTATAAAAAATTTATATACTATATAAAAAAATATATAAAAAGTTTAGGAACAAAACATGCTGCTTGAGAAAGTACCCTGCTTGAATTGTAATACTGGTAACCAGGTGGCTGAGGCAGAAAGTTATGATTCCAGGTTTAAAATTAAATTACTTTTCTCCTCATAAGTCCAGGTTCACAATATTCTAGCTTGAATATTATTTACTACAAGATGGTAAGCTCACAACAGAGGCTCATAATGGCTCTAAAGAACACATTCCAGCTAATTTCAGTTTATTCAGGTATACTACTAAAGACATGCTGCTTTAATCTGCAACACATTACTGACATGACATGACACAATCTAAGTAATGTGATTTATTTGCAGCAATTTCACTTAGTGCAATGCTTTTCAGGAGGTTAACCCTTGCTGATAGAGTGAGAGCCCAGGAGAAGCTCATCATCCTTAAACTCGATGTAGTGCTGCTCTCAGGTGCTTGCCCTTTCCTCTCTTCCTTCATTCTTTCCATCCTTCCTCTTCTGTCTTTCTTTCCTTCATTCTTTCCTCTCCCTTCTGTCTGCAGGTGACTCTCCACTGAGTGACAAGTCAAATGGTTTCCTGTACACCAGGAAACCATTTACTATGCTGGGTAGTAACCATAAAACCAAATAATGGCGCATGGTAGTTTAGTGGGTAATTAAGGCATTCCAATCGGATTGAGCCAGTGCAAATTTATATCCAAGGGATGGGTGGGGTTTACTGTTCAAGTAATGCCACTCAGGGAAAAGTGAGGCTGGTCACTCTCATCTAATACGTCAGGACCAACCTGCCTGGCCCTGGGCTCCATATCATGACCAACCTGCCTGGCCCTGGGCTCCATATCAGGACCAATCTGCCTGGCCCTGGGCTCCATATCAGGACCAACCTGCCTGGTCCCGGGCTCCTACGTTCTTCATGGGGCAACACTGGACTAGATGGTGAATGAATCAATGAAATAATACTGAAATATAAGTCTGTTATATAGTACTCAGGTTAAGTATAGTGTAACCATGACCCATGGCCTTACACTGTTGCTTGGTGATATAGGAGACATTATCCATGGAGAAATGATGAGAGTGGCGGGAATCAATGGTTAAATCTTGCACAGAATCATCATCCATAGGAACACTCATATGCAAAACCTGAGGAAAAAGGAAAATGTGCAGATTAGTGTCTCTGTCTGTCTCTGTTTCTCTCTCTCTCTCTCTCTCTCTCACATGCATGCATGCACGCACAAAGAGATCGTCCAGTCTAAAAACTTAAATGAGTTTAAGGCAAAATTTGACTTATTGAGAAACAGAGACGGGACCCCACGAGCGTAGCTCATTTCCTGTATATCACAATTAGGTAAATACAATTAGGTAAATACATACACACACACAAACTTTCTTTCTCTAATACATACTTTCTCACACCCTAATCTAAGTTCAGTGAAAACTTTATCCTGTAAAAGTTTTCCTCAAAAACTGGTTAATCAACTCTCAACAAAACTGTGGTTGTCAAACATGTGCCAGCAGTGATCTGACCGTACAGCAACTCATACAAAATTCATTAAAATCCTTTACTCTAATATTCTGTATTATAAACATTATTATTCTAATGCTGTTCCTATAGACTGATCTCCTTAGCTTTTAGTCCTTTTGGCCAGAGATTTTTTTGTTGGGGGGGGAGAGGGGGAGGGGGGGTGTTCCCTTAGATGGTTTTACTGAGCTTATGATGGACTTTTCAAACTGGTGAGGTTAGATGTGAGGAGCTCCATGAAGTAATGTGTCAAAAGCGAAATAGAGAAAACAGAGGACTGAATAAGAAATTATGGACAAAATTATAATGCCCTGAGAGTTAGAATGCCTTTAGGCACATGGACTTTTTTTTTTATTTCCTTTTCCTTCATTCATTGTCTCTTTAAAAAAAAAAAAAACATGATGTTGCTCCATGGAGGAAATCAGAAGGCGCCATGGGTGTTAAATTTGCTGTTCAACCTCCACTTTCTAGGTCTACTGAGTTTGACATATTCAGAGTTACTCCATGGAACTACTCATATTATCTTCATCAACTCTCCTAGAGGGATTGAGGCGTCTGGCAATAGATAGATAGATAGAACTCTCCTAGAGGGCTGTTCTAAACTTAATAAAATGGTTTTTGGCAGGAAAAATAGCCTAAACGGAGATGTCACCAGACAGAAAGGGTTAAGTACAATAGACTCTTGCTGCAACAGACTAACTCAGGGAGAGCCTGGTCCATTAAAGCCTATAGTTCATTCTATACAAGGTTCCCTCCAAGATAAGATTTCATGCACATGTTTGAAAATAAATGAGTACAATAGCATATTGCAGTGCTAAAAATGTAAACAATACCCATTTTACACCAACTTGGCCCATAATTTCACCCTTTAGCAGCTTATTTCACATCCTTGTCATAGCACTTCTTCCTGACTAATACAGTACAGTATTACCATAGTCTGTTATTACAACTCATAAATCATGACAGAGAGAGGACATTTTCACACCAGGCTGGAGTACAAAGGGAAGAAAACACACACATCAATTGCAACCCACTGTGCCCAATTTAACGAACACTGTTCATTATAGCTGACGAATGCTTGGTGGGCTTCGTGGTGTCCATTAAATATGATATTCGCTATACTGGGGTCCACTATAGCAGGGTCTACTGTACATCCTTCTCCATGCCACAAGAATGGATGTTCGGCACAGTAATAGAATATCCTCTGTCCTAAAATGTGTAACTTCAGTGTCATTACAAAAGAAATTGCAAGAGTAAAAGTTTGTAAGTAGTCTCCTATGAGCAGAGAAACATAATATTATAAGTGTGAAGAGTTAAACCAATGATTTCCTACAAACATCACTGTTTAATCCAAGAATTATACCTACTTACTGGAAATCTTCTTTACTGAGAAGATACAACAGCTTTGGCCTGGACTGGACCCTCATCAATTACTCTGTATTTCCTCAGTATGCAACATTTGCATAATTGGATGTAGTTTTTTGCAAACGAACAATTCCTGGGACTAAAATTATGAACCACATTATGGGTGGCATAGAACACTTCATATCACCTCTTCCTTAGTGAGAGATTCTGCACACAACATCTTAATATCCTCTTGTTTGTAAATCATGCAAACAGTGATAATATTAAAATGACATAAATATCATAAAAGACTATGTGGGTGTAATATAAATAATTTAGAAAAAAGCGGCACGAAACCTATTATGCCATCTATAACATAGCCTTTGGACACACCCTGGTTTGTTGTTCTCCTTCCATGCTATATAGTTAGCCAAGCTTACCTGCACCTCATACTCCTTTGCAACTGGCTCTGACACAGAACCAACTCTCTCATAGGGTGGCGCCACTACCACCACAGCTTTATTCGCCTCAGCTCGATGACGCACATACCTTGGAAGGAAAGTGGCAGCTTTACCTCAGGATATACTGTGGCCTACATCACACTTCCTCTACAACTAAATAGTAATCTCTGATACTTTGCCTAAGCCCACAAATCCCTTAACAGAGGATGGCCAACTTTAAGGGAAGTGGTGATCAGGTAACTAGAGAAGTTATCTGCAGTCTGAAAGGATCCAGGCTCTCTTCCATGCTGGGGCAAGGAATAATAGAAGTAAGTGAATTTTGATATATTAGATTTTTCTAATTTTCATAAGACCATCTGACATGTCACAGAAACAACCCTCAATTATGACCATCATGCCAATCTTGAAAGAGACACCTCCTGGCATGCATTTAGTATGAATGGTGGGTATTGTTGCCAAAGTGGAATCATGTGAAGGTGTGTGGAAACAGGAGTGCTAGACCACAGAGAATGAACAATCATGCCAATGCCCAGAGTTACTCATTAAAAAAAATAATAATAATATCCTTATACGGTTCTCTTAAAATTGCCATTCTTCTTCCTTTTCCTTGTCTCTCACCAATTTACAGTCTCACTCTTCTTCCACACAACATACTGGTATAAGCTCTGTTCAACTGGCTTCCTTGGTCTTACCTCCAAAACTTTCTCTGGCACTCTAGCTATGTGAAGTGTATGAATGAGTCCATCTTACCTTTATCTATGTTTACAAGGGTATGTAATTAACCCAGTTTGGAAAAGAATGCTGCAAAATATAAATCAACAGACTTGAGAGAGGGTATAATATAGATAGGTTGATCAGGACAAAGATTTAAAAATAAGACATGACATAGTGCCACTGAAACTTCATGGAAATACTGTATAGACTATGCTGTCATGAGTGCAAAGTATAAACAGCTTTAAATGGAAAAGTATACTGTACCTCCATATGGAAATGCTGTCTGCTGGGAAGATACAGTGCAACAGTTTGTACCTAAGACCCTCCTCAGGTAGGGATAAGCCAAAATAAACACATTTGTTATAATTATCGCAGGTTCCTTCTCTGTTAACATCTGAAGAGGATCCAGCTTATGCCCAAACTGTTGCATCTTCCCCATTCAACCAGATTTCCACATGTGGGCGTAATTCTTCTATCTGAACAATTCACAGGACTGTAAAATATAAAATGATAACACCGGATCCAGCAATACTCCCTCTGTGGTGTATGGGCTCAAAGTCTGGCTACCACAGCCCACTATATTTATGGGTAGATGACCAGGCTGCTCATTCTGACAGCATTACGTGGCTGAAAAATCTCTAGTCACATATTTGGGGATCAAATTCATACACTCTTGTTCACTCTGACTAGGTTATTCTAACTATCAGGTAGATAAACCGTTTTACTATGTCACTGTTGAGTCATGTCAAGAGAACAGAGAATTAAAAATTTTCTAAGAGACTAAGTGAGTGGGGTGAAGAGGGAATGGGAGAGGGGAAGACTGAAAATGAGGTGGATAGTTGGAGTAGAGAAGTACTGCACTGTATAGGAATGAGAGTGGTGAGTTCGAAAAAGGTCAGAATGATGGCAGGGGACAGGGTGACATGGAAGTAACCTGTTTGTGGCAACCCCCCATAAGATCCAGGCATCTGTCTATAAATAGGCAAGATTGATATTCTTACCTCTTCCACTGGACACAGATGTAGCAGATACCAGCAACACCCAGTATAACAATGACAGCTGCCAGCACCATTAATGCTACTTGGAAACCCTCCAGTGCCACCCCTGCTCGAGCTGGCGGAGCAGGGGCTTCTAAAATCTGCAGAAGGATAAGAACATTGTTTACCTGTTCAATACCAGGACATATTTCTCATCTAATCTTTGCTACCACTAAATGAGTGGCACTGATGAGGAGCCTATATGTGGTGGCACTGTGCATCCTGAGTGGATCAGCTGCTGCATCCACTCAGGAGCTAAGCCATCGCAAATTTCCCTGCACCTCACAGTGTGGAAGGATCCTAGTTTGACCCTGGTGAGGAACTGTCTACCACAGAGGGATGCTAGATCCCTGCACGACGTAGGTACTGTACTTTACCCGTAGGATGGCCCCCATGAAGCTGTTGCTTACCTGTGGTTGATGGGTCTGCTTTGCCAGACAGACTGGGGTTAAACAACACCTAAATGAGTCATAATGTTTTTGTGGCCCTTGACTAAAATGGACATGAAGCCAGTGGACTGCTGGTTGAAGATTCCCTTCTCCTGAGCCCATCATTCTCTTTTGAGGGGATGGGGTATGGATGTGAGGAATGTTTGTATTACCAAGTAGTGAAACTGCCCAGTTGTATTGGTGCTGCCATATTAAGGCATCCTCTCCAGCACCCTTCTTCTAGCAAAGAGGTTAATGAATTTTGTTTTTATCCCCTTCACCGGCACAAGTATCTCCTAAGCTGACTAAAACATTGCCTTGTTCAACAAAAACAAAATAAAAACTAAAAAGCACTCAGAAAGCACATTTCTGTGTCAATGCCCCCCATATTTATGATTTACTGCTGTTATTCCTTTTTCCTACCAGACTAAATGATTTTACAGTCTCACAGTCAATTAATTCCATGATCTTACTTTGTGCTCTTAAGCAATCTCAGAGAATGCATATTTCCACCAAAATCTAATTAACTCTTCTTTGACTCAGTGTCCACCTGTCCACTGGATTTCACTGAAATCCAATAACAACTTTCTGAGATACAGCATGTTGTACATAAACAAACAGACATGGGAGAATACATAACCTCCATCCAACACTGCTGGTAGGGGTAATTACATTTTCTGAAAGAAGAGGTTAATGGCAGCAGGTAATGGCTAATCTCATGTTATCTCCTTCAGGCTGGTGGTGTTGCTGACAGTTGCTGAGGGATGAGGAAGTTAGCAAAAATGATAAAGAAAGTAATACAAATGACAATATTTAGCCCACTGAGCCTGGGGATGTCCTTTCCATTTTATTCCTGCCATCCTATATTTATTTTACTCAACTCAGAACAGACATTCCAAACTGGAAGGGGTAAGTACAGTATTTCACTGATAAGCCTCTTTGATATGAGACACATTTCTTACCTTAATAAAACAAATTGGTAACAGGCAGAATACAATAAACAGGACATCATCTGGATTCAAAACTTTAAATTATGAGAGTCTTATAACTATTAAATAATACAGGTGGCAAAGGAATTAACTGACAAAAAGTGAAAATGGTGAGGGAGATTACTAATGTTTCTGTCTTCCTTGACTTACAAGCATTTCTAATAAAGGTATGCAGTTAACTTTCACCCAGATGTGTTACAGATCAGGAGCAGAACTGGAATAAAGTGAGACTGGGCATTGTCTGGGTAGAGATGTATAATTCTATCATGAACAAAAGTTTGCCAGCATTATGTCCTGCCTTCCAAAGTTGTCATTCCTCTTTGAACACAAGAGAGTAACCTTCCTTCTCTTACTCTTTAGTTATGTACCTCATATTACTGTCACATACAAATACAGTATTTCATATAAATAATTCTCAATATTTCATATAAATAATCATATAATTAATTATATAAATAATTCTCACAGTGAATGAAAAAATGCCAGTGTAATACTCTTGGTAAGATACTGTAATGTCTATTCTTTTCTTTTCTAGATACCTGTACTACCATAAACTGTTATTCAGTTTAAGCAAAACATCTCTGACTGGAGGGTTTAGAAACAATATCAATTACCCTTTTCAGTCATATGGTATCTTTATCATCTTATCTACTTTCTTCAACTACCACAGGACTTTTATTCAGCCACAGAGAGACCACTCTGGCTGACTTTCAATTAGCAACAACCAGTAATAGTCAGGAACATAAGACAGATGGCAGGGATACACTATAGAACAATTCTACCCTGACAAATATCCCAAATTCCTTTCAGCTCAGTCGATGGTCAAGTGCAGTGATATTAGAAGGTTGCTTTGACTAGTAACCAACAAGACTCATTCCTACATCAAAACTATGGCTCACTGAATTTCGTGCTACTATGACTAAGATTTCAAATTGTGACAGTAATCCAGTTCCATCAGTTAATGACAGACTGACTACCCACTACTAAGTGAAAGCCTATATGTAACTAACCGGCTGTACAAGGGTAGGAGGGCGAATTTCTGTGGCACGGTTACCCCCGAGTGCAGCCGTCACATGATACAACAGCGTCCTGCGATCTGGTTCGCTACTTGACAGCCTGTAGTGATGACAGCAGTGGTTATAATAAATTGATGGTACTCATCTGAGCTAAAATGGCTAGTGCACAAGTTATAGGATAATTATATGATAACACCATCATCCTATTTCTCAGTGGTACACTAGGAAGTGACATCTTGAGCAGCTCTTTCATCTACCTCAGAGGAATGAGAGGAGATTGAAGTCTTGATTTCATTTCCCTCTCTCCATGTCACTGATGCTTGAGGCTGCTTGAAATGTAGGAAGTTGATGGTGGAGTTATCATATCCTTACATCAATACAAGTTAGTGTTGCTGTGGCATAGAATTATGGCCACACCATTAACATGGCATTGTGTATTCTTGTTTCTCTGGGAAGGAGTGTTTCTGTGGGATATATGCTTTATAAGCACCTTCAGAGTTTTATTTAACAAAAAATTCTGTTCCCAAAAAAACACAAGTTTAATTTGCTTGACTGTAAAAGGACAATTACACCTCTTTATATCATATCAAAATAAAATTCATGCAACCATTCTGCTCTCACTGTAAGCTACTGCTTCTTCTTAAACCTCAGCACAAATATCTTAATCAGGCACAGCATTCACACATTATGGAGGAGGTATAATCTCTGAACATAACTTGTACAGAAGATCTCTGGTAATGTAGAAATGTCTGCCACACACTACAGTGACCTCACTGCCATGGGACTGTGACATAAATGGTAACAGCTAATCCCATATTATCCCATGGGTGAGTTGGGACCCCAAGGCTTGGCTACTACAGTCCATAGATTTAAGGGTAAATGATTAGCCTACTCCCCTTGATATTTTTTTTTTTTTTTTTAATGTGTCTGACTTTAGGCATAGGCTTCACAGCCAGCAATCAAGACCCAGCAGTCCTCCTACATACCATACACCTCCACATGATTAGCCTACTCCCCTTGATGGTATTATATGACTGAAAACCTCCAGTCACCTACTGGTGAAATTCTTAGTAGAGCACACAGGACCAATGAATGAGTCACTGGTCACACCTGGAAAACACTTCCTGCCAAATAGTGGGTGACTCACATACTTCATATGTAATGGGGTCTATAAAAGCCCAAGCTGCTTAGGAGCAAAGAGGGAATCCTCTCTTTGGCTCAGTGGTAACATGCGTGCGTATGATGCAGGGGCCTGAGATCAAATCTCAGCCCGACAGTACGATTAATTTATCAAGTTTCCTTTCAGTTATTATATTCATTCCAGAGTATGAATGACTCAGTTTATACCAGTGTGGGAAACTGACTTTATACTATACAAGAAATGTGGCATCTCAATTTTATACCAGTAAGGGAACTCACTTTGTACAAGAGTGTGGGAACATACTTCATACCAATGTGGGAACTAACTTTATAACAGTGATGAAATGACTATATACTAAAGGCAGGGAACTGACTTTGTATCACAGATCAGAGTGTGGGAACTCTATATCAGAGGAACCTGGAACCTTCTTTTATACCTGAGTATGGGGACTGACTATACTGTGTCGGGGATTGACTTTATACCTGAGTATGGGGACTGACTATACTGTGTCGGGGATTGACTTTATACCTGAGTATGGGGACTGACTATACTGTGTCGGGGATTGACTATATACCAGTGTGGGAACTACGACAATGCAGGGGATTCACTTTACAGAAGAGTGTGGGATTTTACTTTATACACCACTTGAGTGTTGGGGACTCACTCATGTACCAGAGTGTGAAGACTCACTTCTCAACGTGGGGATGGTGTCGGTGAAGGAGAGTGCCAGTGTTGGTGTCAACAACATGGAACCAGATGTCAGTGCCATTACTGTCACTCAGGATGCTTCCATTGCCGATATACCGCCGGGATTCTATCTTCTCGATGCCAATAACTTGGTCTGGGGACAACATGTTGATGTCACAAATAACAGGCAGTCTTTGTTATACAATAGAGATGCACTCCAAATTCTCACATTTAACATATAGTTGGTACTGTAAGCTTGGGAAATTAGCAAATCAGCTTCACAGGTAGCAGTGGAACTTTAACAGACAAGTTTTATGATTTACTGGGGGCTTAAAGGCAAAGAAGAATATAACTGAAATGCAGCTTCTAATGAGGAGTTACTGTACTGATCAGCTCAATAATTGCCATTTACAAGCTGGGTTCTTTCCTCAGCTGATTAACCCCTTTAGCAAGAGAACATTTTATAATTTATTCTAACACTAGGTGACTTGATTTACACAGGGGGTGAAGGGGTTAGGTACAGTTCCAAGTAACTACTTCAGATGAAGTTCATCTTCTTTTTGGCTAACATCAAACTAAACTTAGGAAAGATATCATTGGGCTGAATATGTTAAAAGGGGGTTAATATCACCAGGTAATAGCAAAAATCAGATCCCTAAAAACTGTCCACAACTCCCTGAGAGATGGCATCTCAGACACTTTTAAATACAATGGGTTTGCAGTACACATATCTGTGTGATATCCACTGATGTTCTATGTATTACGTAGTGACCTCCCATTATACAAAAGAAAATATCTCCAACAAAACTACATCTCAAGCACACCAAGCCAAAACTGACACATGCCACATAAACAGGTACAGTATGAGATGAAATCCACAACTGGTGACAATTTAATTATAAAATTTGAGAATAATACAGTATGATGAATTAATACAGACAAGATTCATATAGGTACAGTAAGGCACCAGGTTTAACACCTAATAGGGACCGTGAAAAGTGCCACCAAAGTTGATTTTGCCAAAGTTGGGGCATTGACCTTATGGGAAATAAGCTACCAGGGACCAGGCCCGTAAGAAAACTCACCCTCCTAGTGTATTTCCTACTTTCAATACATCCTAAAGCTACCTGAAATGTTTTTATTAACACAATAGATCAAAAAGTAACATTACATAAAAACATCATAAAATGCACTTAAATCTATCTACCTACCTACTGCCAGACACCACAATCCTGCAAGGGGTGGCCACAAACAAATCACCTCCACGTCACCCTGTCCCCCCCCCCAATTTCACTGTCCTGCTCCCTGATAATAATAATAATCATACTGTAATAATAATAATCATCATCATCATCATCATCATCATCATCATCATACAGTAATAATAATATCTATCTATCTATCTACTGCCAGATGCCTTAATCCTGTACAGGGTGGCCAAAAACAAATTGCCTCCATGTCGCTCTGTCCCCGCCATTTCACTGCCTTGTTCCCAGCTCACACACCCCCTCTCTCATATACCTCTCCATTCCATCCCTCCATCTCATCCTCAGCCTCCTCCTCCCTTTCCCACCCTCCACCTCACTCACATACACTCTCCTCATCAGTCTCTCACTCTCCATTCTCTCCACATGGCCAAACCACCTTAATGTGCTTCTCCTAACGCTTCCTATCACATCCACATCCACATCACAAAGCTCCTTCACTTCCTCATTTATCAGTCTGTCTCTCCATGGGACTCCACATGCTCCTCTCAGATAACTCATTTCCACTGCTCTCAGTCTTGACTTCTGTCCCTCCAACAGGGTCCAAGCTTCACTTCCATATGTTAAAGTTGGTATCACAATACCGTCATTTAGCAGCTTTTTCACTTCCACGCTCACTTCCTTGTTTCTTATCACTGCTTTCAAAGGACCAGCAACATTTCTTCCCTGCTGTCCCCTTTCAAGCACTTCACCCTCCAAACTTCCATACTTACTCATCACACTACCCAAGTACTTAAATGCACTCACATTCTCCCTATCCTCCCCATCCATTCTCACTGTACATTCACTGACTTCACTTCTCTCGAAGGCCATAACTTTACTCTTCCCTACATTCACCTTTAGATTCTGTTTCTTACACACTCTCCCAAACTCATCTACCAAGCCTTGCAGCTCCCCTTTGTCTTTGCTCAACAACACAGTATCATCTGCAAACAACAGTACAGGGAGTTTCCAAACACTGCCCTCTCTCACTAGGGCCGCTCCAACTTAAATATAGCATGTAAATGAGCTGTACTCAGTCAATGTTTTCATTTGTCTACCTCTGGCACCTGGTTCAAAATACTTCTTCACGTATTGCTAGATTGGCTTTAAGTTCACTACAGCTGTTTTCTCATACTGCGACTCTGGCACACAATACATATTGCATATTTCAGAGTTACGAGCACCTTTCTCCATTTCCACCAAGATTTTATTTTTTAACTCATTATCACACTTGTGTTTTTTCACCCCCTTGTGGCAGTCACGCTTGGTCTTCCTTTTACCGCCTGCTGTTCATGATTCACGCCTTCTTACACCATTTCCACCATCACCCAGTCCACCTTCGCCTCCAACTGATGCACAAGATGACATATTTCCATCAATTACTAATCAAGGACAAGAGAGTGTAACACTCAACTTGCAGACACACTGAACAAGTGCAGGAAACAGGTCGAAACTGAGTATTGGTGCTGGCATCACTGTGGCGAGAATATGAAACTTGTGCTGCTGAAGGCCGTGAAGTGCGTTTTTTAGTCGTGAACGTGCAATCACAGGAATATTTGATGGCAACCGCCAAAGTGCGAATTTGCCAATCTCGATGCCGCAAAACCTGGTACCTTACTGTACAGTACTTAGTGTGTACCTGTACCTTAGTGTGTACCTGTACTTTTCCACTTAATGACAGTATGACTGTATCTGTCTTGCACTACCAGTGCCTTAGTGGCTCTCACATCAGCTTGATGACAACCAGACCACTAGGCCCAGGCACCCATTTCCTGGTCATATGGCAACTATGTACAGTAATACAGCATATGATTTCCTGGGCTACAGAAAACCACTTGTTCTGTCACTCTGTGTAATCACTGGAAGGCAGCTCTGAATTGACTGAATCAATGGAGGGCACCCCCACCTTTCACAACAAATAAATTACCAGTACTAAATAAATAAATACATACTAGAATGCTCTTGAAGAACTGCAATCAGCTTCTCTTGTCGATCCCTGACATGACCTGGTGTTGCCTCCACCACCAGAATTAGCTGATGACTTTCCTCAACAAGGTTCACCTGCATTGAAGAGGTAAAATTCAGAATGGTACAAGTACTGGTAATTGAAATCAGTGATCTTAGTGCAACATTCTGTTCATTCCAGAGCAACATTAAATACACAATGTGCTCCAAAATTTCAGAGCATTCTTAAAATTGGTATTAGTAAAAATTGGCAAATCAGCTTTATAGGTAGCAAATAAGCAATCTTTCTGCATTTTGCATTAGAGCTAATAAAAAAAGAAAAGAGTATTATAAAGGTGACTTAAAATAAAGGCAGAATACCAATGTCTACAATCCATAGCAACTCACTATGACAGGAACAGTGGTGGTGTGTGAGAGGCTGGCATCACCCTGAGGATTGTCCCGAGCCCTGAGTGTGAGGTTGAATGGCAGGAGATCACGTGGCACAGAGTTCATTTCCCTCTCAGTCAATAGCAGCCCTGAGGTGCGGTCCATGCTGAAGTATCCTCCACGGTTGCTCTCAGGTACAAGCTCATACTCCACCTTACCAAACTCTCCAGAGTCTTTGTCCTTTGCCTATAAAAATAAAAAATAAAAAAAAAGGTATGAAAAAATTCCATCTAGCTTCCTATCTATTGCTAGATGCCTTAATTCTGTAAAAGATGAATAATTTACTATCTGCAAAGAAAAATAAAAAGTCTTTTACAGTAGATTTTACCAGCTATAAAAAAGTAATAATAAAAATAATAATTTTCACTTCATAAAGAAAAATACCTCCCCCTCTCCATATTACTACTGATGGTCAGGCCTGTGAGATGGAGCAAGAATTCCAGGGGACTGAATAGCATGAGAATGACTGCTTGCCTTTTCACTGGCAATGCTGCTGATAGTTTTCTTATTTTATTTTCATTCTTTTTTTTTCCTCCCCCTGAATCATACCTCATCCCTTTCTTCAGTGGGAAAAGGGTCATGAGCTGCTGAGAGTTTTCCAATATCATCCAATCCTTTACAGTCTAATCAGGACCATAGAGGCCTGAAGCTTAGGTACTCCATACAATACACTCAATCAACAAAGTATTGGGGCACACTTAGAACAAAATGATCTGACACCACAGATGATGGCTATTGCAAAATGTCCAATGATCTAACCACGATGGTAGATCTACTTTCATGAGGATGCCATATATTCCTTGCCTGTGACATCTCTCAGTCAATAATTTTATCATAAGCATATTCAGATCATGATATACATACTTCTGGGGGACATCATGAGCTATAATACTGATTTAGAATGCCATTAAACCTCTCCTATGTAATAGCTTTTTTTTTTTATCATGTGACCATACGTGCTCCCTACTTGTCAACAAGTGGGTTGGTGGAGGGTTAGTGCCTCTCCCTGTAAAACAGCTAACTCAATGTCAAATGGCCACCCCTTACGAGATTATGGCATCTGGCAATAGATAGATAGATAGACCAATGTGTATTATAGCCATATGCAGGTGATAAACAAACTGACAGCATTATTCTATACCTCAAGGCTTGGCAACAAAACTACCATCTTACTTACCTTCACCTGTAGTACTGAAGTGGAAATCCTTGAGTCCTCAGTGACAAAGCCAAAATATCTGCCATGGGTGACATCACTATAGGGTGGTGTAAAAATGAACTCAGGTTTGTTGTCATTCACATCTATCACACTGACATCGACCTAAAGACAGAACAGTACAAAATATTAGCCATACTGTACAGCACTTTATCAAGTATTTAAGCCTATAAGAGAACACTTTTTTCAAGGCATTGGATATTTCAGGATCTGATTCTAGCTCCTACCAAATTATTTAATCAAAAGAGGGAAGCTCTAATCAAGAACCGATAAAAAACTATCTTGATTAACATTCTTCTGGAGAAACAATTGTGCTTTACCAATTAATCTGGTTACCACCAGGCAATTCCATTCAGCAGAGGGAGATTAAAGTTTCTCTCAATTGCAAGCCTATATATATATGACAGATTAAATATGAGAAATTAGTTGCAGGACCACACGCTACAAATGTAATAGACCAATCTACGAATAAAAGCTGACCGTTGAAGAATCTTTACTTTGCTCTAAAAAAAGTAGCTATGCGCAGTTTTTGTTACCTCCATAAAAATATCCCTATAATCACCCTTGTCATTTGTCCCAGGTTAGCTTAAGTTGGGGAAATGTAAAGCACAACTCCTTCATATCTTACAGGACAGTTTACATAAATATAAAAAGGATAGTTCAAGAAAATGCCTGTTACAATATCTTACTCTCCTTCACCAGAGGAGTTATGGGACTGGTTATTGTTATTGTTGTTGTTGCCTCAGGCTCATCTGGATATAAGCCCAGTGGAAAGCATGCTAAAGCTGCCCTTTTCCAACCATCCACCATCCTCCTTAGGGAACAGGAAGGCATGTGAGCAGTGTTTGTATATCTGGGCAGCTGAGTTAACTAATTATACCAGTGGTTTTGTATTATGACTCTCTCTCTCTCTTTCTCTCCAATATTTGCTCTTATACTGTTAACTGAGAGGATTCTTATAGTCCTCGACTCCCACCTCGTAGACTCATATTACAAGATACTGTATATGTAAAAGGTGGTTAGAATGTGGTATCCTTTAGCCCTACAACCATACTGATTTAGAAATAATTACCTGAGCCAGTCTGTGTTCTTTGCCTGTAGGTGAAATGGGAGCCTCCAGCTGTATTTGCAGTGTATAATGTTGTTGAGATTCATAGTCCAGCTGTGTCTGCAGCATCAGACCACAGTGGCCTTCTTCTGTCATCTCCATAGTAAACTTTTCTGAAGAAAAAGGAAACTCTTACAGTTCAATAACTAACTTTGATTAGAACTGTTAACCCACCTACACACTGAATAAAAACATGAGCTCATACTTTTTGCTACTAGAGAAGAAATTACAAGAGACACCAGAATTATATTCTTTGTCAAAAAGTACTAACCAAAACTAAGCGTCATTCATCCTACAACCAAAACTATTAAAAATAGCTCCTAATAAACAAGAAAGTCCATACCAATTGCAGACAGTGCAGAAGTTGTCAAAACAGACTAGGAATTGCAGTCTATATCAGTCAAAGGAGAAACAAGAATGAACTAAAAACCTTCCCTTGATGCAATATAGTCCTGTTGGCTTTGTTTTCTATTTCCAGAGCACTGGAATGTGATCAAGGTTTGCCATGATAATGCTTAAGCAAAAAGTACCCACAGTTTTATTACGTTCTACTCCCCATAACTTACTACTCTTTCACAACAATGACATTTTCAATTTTACTTAGGTGGCCACCAGACAATTTTGATATAGCTGGGGAGGATCTCTAGTGAGGGGGGGTTTAACAAAGCCTATAGCCAACCGTCAAGTGTTAAAAGTCTTCTGTACACTGAATAAAATCATCTGGGGACTGGAAGAATAAAATAAAGAGTATGTCACTCAACTGATGACTTTAAACATGTACAATACAGCTGCCCATCCATGTCATGTGTATGCAAGCTGACTAGTACAATACGTACATACCTTCTTCATTCCCCTCATTGATGACACAGCGGATGCCAGCAGATGCACTAGGGATGTTAAGAACAGTCAATCGCTTTATTAAACTTCCCTCCTCTGCATCCTCCGCTACCTCCACAGAAAACTGAGTGTCAGAGAAGGCAGCCCACAGCTCCTTAGGTGGTGGACTCTCCTCACCAGGCCGGTCCACAGAGATGGAGACCGTGGAAGTGGTGGTGAGTTGTGGTGATCCTCCATCCCGGGCGACGATCTCCAACTATTAACATATGGCATATAGAGTCCATCTATCTATCTATCCATCCATCTGTTTATCTACCTATCATCAGACTTCATAATCCTGTAAAGGGTGGCCATGAATGAATAATCTTCATCTCATCTTATCCTCTGCATCTGATGGCCCTCTCCCTCTGATTCACTCCCCCCCCCACATTCATATACTTCTCAACTCCATCCCTCCGTCTCATTCTTGATTCTCCCCTCCCCCCATCACCTCACACATATACCTTCCTAGTTAGTCTCTTATTCTCCATCCTCTCCACATAGCCAAACCATCTCAAGATATTTCTCCTACTGTTTTCTAGTACATTCACATCAACACCTGAGACAAGTACAATACAGTGCTTCTGAACTTCTAATCAGTTTTACTTGGATCTAAGAAGCAGCAACCTGTGAGCATGAAGACCTGTTGTAGAAATATTATACTTGTGAAAGATAATATGAAGTGAATATATTTGTGAAAAATCATGCTTGTCAAGTAGAATGAGGAGTCTGGGGAGCTTGAATGGTAAGTAAATAAGTATGTGGTGTATTTCATTGAGCATGCTTTTGATTATCTCTCCTACTATATTTTTTCCTCTTTTCTTGCCCTTTAAATCCTATCTCACTCCAGCTTTGGGTGGGGAAAAGAGGCCATGATTATAATCACGATAAACACAATTTAGTTATTTACTGAAGGTGTTATCTTGGTTAATCTCAGAGTGGCTATATCAAATATAATACTTATTTGAAATTCTGAAATGCTTATCAAAATAATGTTACAGATTTCATGTGACTGTAATAAAATATATTCTATGTACTGGAAAGTAAATGAAATCCTCCTAAGTCATGAAGGTATGTCTTCAAGGTAAAACTTTGTCTGATGGCTTGAAAACCATTGTAGGACACTGGTAATTACAGTATTTCCATGACTGATAACTCTGCATATACTTTTCTAAATATTAGGTGAGGCTGGTCACTCTCATCTTAAATGTCAGGACCAACTTGCTTAGCCCTGGGCTCCTACGCTTCTCATGGGACAATGTAGGATTGGATGATGGATGGATAGATAAAGAATATTTAAAATCTTAATGAAAAGGAATGCAATATCCAACAGCAATGCATATTTCACTGCTACATATGTATCTAGACTGCAATATAATTCTTGTGTATGCCATAAGAAAATGGTGAGGAATCTAAACCAATGGACAACCCAGATTTGGAAAAATGACCTCAGACTAGGATATCATGATTAAGTGCCTTCTTGGACTCTTTACAAATGTGTACTGAATTCTGGTACACTAGTGCAAGGGAATATCACAAAGTAGGGTTCCCCCCTTATTTTATTTTTTTCCTTCAACTCTGAATGTAAACAAGTTATAATGAGGAACACATGAAACAGATATTTGCACATACTATACTGCATCCACTTCAAATCTTTAAATATGTAGGCAAGATGGGACCAAACCCAGGTCAAGATGATTAACACAAACAGTTCCTCATCACACCAGAACACATATACTCATCTCATGCAACTAATTCTTTCTTTACAGATATCAGTGCACTGAGATGAAGTGGCTATATTTCTGCAGCAGAGTGGTTTCACAGATCTGTTATTGCTGTGACCCCAGGAACATCTAGATATATGTAAAAGGACAACAACAAAATAAAATGTAATTACAATCTTACCTCAAAGTCTGAATCAGGCTCTGGCTGAAGGTCTGCCATGAGGGTGATTACTCCAGAATCTTTGCCAATGGAAAAGAAATCTGGAGCTCTGCCGTATCCGGTCAGTTCATACTCAATCTGTGAGGAAATAACGTATATGGTAATCCACCCTGATATCTGTTAAAGATAAAAAGATTTTACACTGGAAAAAAAATAATAATGATAATCCTTCTTTCATACATGTTTTCATATACAATACAACATGTTTAGAAACGAGAAGTGGAAATTAAACCGGGAATGAAAAATTTCACAACACAATTCTAGGATCAAGAAACTGCATAAAACAGCTTAATAAACTACTGTATTATGCATCAATAAGTCACAAAAATACCACCACACAACACAGAGCAATCACAAAAACATAAAGGAAACATAAAGGCCCTCCCCATTCACCTCACAAGCAGTCCAGCAAATCATCAAAAATGAAAAAGAAAAAAAATCCAAAGCAGCAGGACCAGACCAGATCACAAACATTCATCTTTTTGACCTCAGAGCCATAAAATAATACCCTCAGTGATATTTTCAACTTTTTCTGGTGAAGAAAAAAAAGGTGGGGACAAAGTCCATGAGTCACTTAGCATTGATGCTCATCTCCATAATCTACACCTTTGGACATGTGGCAAGTTCTTCATTCAGAATACATGGCCATTGTATTATCCAAGTTACCACAGTTACCTTCCTACCCATCACCCAACAAAAGGTTGATAGACGGCAATGTAGAGTGATGCCAACTCCCTGTACCAGAATATGAACCCTAGTGCTAGCAGCTTTGTAACTGGTAATTCTAACCACTCAGTGACCACAGTAGTGGATGGGTGGATTCACACCAAATCCCCTGATTTCTGGATGACAGCAATCATCAACCCAACACTCAGGTCAGGCAAACCACCCAATGGTCCAGGCTCAAATCTCTGCTTTGCACATCATCCAAAATCATGGAAAGATTAACCCTAAAAGCATCATCCTTTGCATTCTGCTGTCTGATTCCAAACACAGATTTCCACCTGAGCACTCAACCACTACACAACTTTCTGAGCTAACTTCACTTTTTCAGACAGCTTAAACTTGGAACTGGATTACACTAAACAAAGTGACAACTTCACCCACAAAATCTACTATCCCTATCTTCACTCTTGAGAGACATGAATAAGAACACACCCTCATGTCACCTATAACCTGTCATGCCCTTTAGACTTGGAGGGATATCCCAAACTCCTGAACTTACTTCTGATGCAGAAATGACTTTTCTCATTACTCAAGCAACACACATAAGTCCAGTGCCTTGAAAACCCACACACACTACCTTTGGACAGCAGAAGGAATCAATAAAAACAGACTATAAACCCTTCATCTGAACAACAATAAGTTACCAGGATGTGAACACAGGCTGGGCCCCCACCTTAACAATGACAAACATGGAAATGTTTTAGTCATAGCTGTATTCCCAGGTTAATCTGAATTTGAACCCACAGAAGAGGAGGCTGAATTTTCCTCTTTTCTGTGGTCCATCCTTCTCCTTGCAGGGGATGGAAGGGAGTGAGCGACATTTGTAAAACTGCGTAGCGGTTATACCAGTACCTCCAAGTGAAGGTGTCCCTCTTCAACACCTGGAAAAGTTTAAACAACACAGCAAGTACAGCTCTGGGAGCAACAAAAAGATGTACAAATAACCAGTTACTGAAATATGTCACAAAGAGTGGATGAGTGGAGTTGTATCAGTGAAGTGGAAGAAGGTTCTGATTGTACTTCTGTATAAAAGCAATGGTGATCACAGTGAGTGCAAAATCATGGGATAAATCTAATCAGTGTTGTAGGAAAGGTATAATTACTAAGAGCTAAACTCAAAGCTTACCTAACTGTTATTCTTATTTCATGAAAAAGACATTCTTGGTAACCTGGTATTTAGTTTTGACTAAATTCTTTATCATCATCATCATCATCATCCTAACCTCAAAAATGGGATGAGGTAGGGCCTAGAAAAAAAAATTAATAATAAATAAATAGACATGGAGAAATAATCCAACTTACATGATTATTTGGTCTAGTGCCATCAGCATCTGTGGCAAGCAGGGTAACAACTAAGGTGCCGGGAGGAGAAGACTCTGGTAGTGAGCGAGGTGGTACAGACAAGCTGAACACAGGAGGGTTGTCATTTTCATCCTCAACTGTTACTAGCACTGAACAAGTTGACTGCCAATAAGAAGAAAAAGGGTAAAAGGGGTTACTGAATATTCAATTACCTATTTTTCTCAAGCAAGAGAGAGGCACAGATTATCTCCACTACTTAAAAATTCAGTGTTTATTTCTAGACACCCTTTATGGGTCTCCTAATAATCTAATGAAAACTATCACAGAAACACAGTTCTACAGGTACAAAATAATATCAAAACTTTAACCCCAGCTCTTATGAAAATCATGCATTCAAAAACTCTCTGTAGTTACTATACACTTAACACACAGTTTCTTCAGTATTTCTTTTTACCTTTTCTATCAGTGCTCTGCCATCAACCTTAGTATTGCATGTCTTTCTAACCTAATGGAGATCCCAAACCCCTTTCACTCCAACTGGTGGATTAGTGTAGTTAGACTGGAGGGTCAGTATGATCAGTAACCATGAAGACTCATCTCCACCTAATACCTAAAGCTCACTGAATTTCAATCAACAAGTTATTGTTCAAATTGTAGAAATACTCCAGCTGTCAGAAGAATTACATACCAACTACTATATAGTGCACTCAACAAGGAGATAACCAAGTTCCCAGATTCTCTTCTCTCACTCATCTCCTTATACAAAGGAATGAATATGCCTTCTTTATCCTCAGCCACTCCCCATAACATACATACCAATATGTGTTCTTTTTTGATCCAAGAAATTACATTCTTCCCTCCCCATGACATTATCTTCTCCAAAACACCATTCGCCTCTTGATGCTTTCCACTTCTGAGTTTCTTCACTGCCTAACATTATGGTACTTTCTTTCCACTGATCACTCTCGACCCTCAGTTTTGTTTCCACTGATCTAGCTATCTCAAGCTGATATCACTGCACTCTTTAATTCACCACATTTCCTATCTACCTACTTCACTGCTGCTCCCATTTCATCACATACCTTTCACTCCTTTCATCCAAAACAACATTTCACTGTCCTGTCATTTACTGTTCAGCTGCCTTCTAAAATCTTCATCCACATTCTTTTATTTTCCTTCACCACTGTTTTCACTTTGCTCTTTTTACTTGCAATCACTCCCTCTCCTGTCTTTCCTTTTCCTTATTCTTCCTGCTGTCCAATCACTGCTTGATCCTCCTCTTTCATTGCATATGCTGTTTCTCTTACTTCCACACTTCATAGGCAGTGTAATTATCTATCTATAGTCAGATGCCTTAATCCTGGAGGGATAGCCACAAAAGAATCATCCCCATGTCATTCTGTTCTCTGTCATCAGGCTGCACATTCTCCAACTTACACTTCCTCACTCTTATAACTCCACCCCATCCTTCATTTCATCCTCAGTCCCTCCCCTTCCACCTTACTCATACACTCTCCAAGTCAATCTCTCATTCTCCATTCTCTCTGCATGGCCAAACTATGTAACTACATGACATTAATCTGGCAGTAATTTTTCAGTGTTGCCAAAGTTACAGTTGCAAAATACTTGAACTATTTTATTGAATTCATCTGAAAGAAAACATATAATTAAATATCCATCATATATGATTTAAAATGAACTATGGAAAAGCAAAAGGTATATTCACATCTGTACCTGAGGGCCACCCTGGGCGTTCTCCATGGTACCAATGACAATGGTGTGGCGTGATGCAGCCTCGTAATCCAGACCTCTTGTGGTGCTGATACGTCCTGTCTCTGCTTCCACACTGAACAGCTGGGCATCGCCATTCACCATCACATATGTTATCTGACATACATATACAAAAAAATCAATATTCAAACTATTCAAGGGAGGGGGAAGTAGGGGTAACTTATGTGTCAAAAAGGTGAGGGAAAATGAAGGGAAAGTGATGAAAGCCAGGGGATTTTTTTCTTTTTTTTATTAACAACATTGTGGTAGGTGGGGACACTCACCATCCACTCTCTCGAAGTAATTACCTATTTGAATTTTACCTAGTTGCAGTATACAGGAAATGAGCTAAGCTCGTGTTGTCCTGTCTTCATATCTACATTCATCTAATCTAGTTTTAAATACATGAATGTTTTTCGCCTGCACCACCTCTTTGTCTGTCATTCCAAATACTGTACTTATGTTTCTGTTCGGGAAACTGAACCTTTTGAGATCATTAAGACATCTACTTTTCCTCAACTTGAAGCCATGACCTCTTGTTCTTCCATCATCCAACACAAAAAGATCCTCTCTATCCACCCTTTCCAATTCTCTTACATTTCCAAATATCGTGATCAAGTCACCTCTTTCCCTTCCCTCGCGCAGTGTTGGTAACTTCAGTTTTTCCAATCTCTCCTCGTAGGTGAGTTCCCTTAAACATGGTATCATCCTCATTGCCATCCGTTGAACCCTCTCTGGTTTATCAATATGCTTTTCAAATGAGGTGACCATACCACAGCCGCATGCTCTAGTCTTGGTCTTATCATGGTCACTATCAACTCCCTCAACATTTCCTTATCCATATAATTAAAAGCCACTCTCATGTTAGTCAATAATCTGTAAGTTCCCCCAATGATTTTGTTTATATGCTTTTCTCCCTCCATTCCTTCCTTCCTCTTCTGTCTTTCTTTACTTCATTCTTTCCACGTCCTTCTGCCTATGGGTGACTTTACACTCCCTCTTTTGTCTTTCTGTCCTTCATTCTTTCCTCTTCCTTTTGCCAGTGGGTGACTCAACACTCAGTGACAAACCAAATAGTTTCCTGTACACCAGGAAATCATTTACTATGCTGGGTGGTAACCATGTAACCAAAGTATGGCACCTGATGGTTTGGTGGGTAATTATGGTGCTCCAATTGGATTGAGTCAGTGAAGGTTTATATCCAAGGGGTAGTTGGGGTTACTGCTCACGTAATGCCACTCAGGGATGAGTGAGGCTGGTCACTCTCATCTTAACTGTCAGGACCAACTTGCCCGGCCCCGGACTCCTATGCTCCTCATGAGGCAGCGTAGGATTGGATGATGGATGGATGGAAGGATTAACAACAATATCACTATGGCACAAATCAACCTAAAAATTGATTTATTCCATTACATCCTCCATCAATCCACACAAAGAAAAAGATTTTTGAATAACTTAGTTCTTGTGCACTAGGTTACCATTAGATTTTCCTTCTCTTACAGTTGTGGGTTAGCTAGGGCGAGAGTTCATTTTATATACAGTACTGCTGAAGTGAATAACCTTTTATCATGACTGGCAGCACTTCGGCCAATGAATGAAAATAGTTCAGGGAAATATAGTCAAAGTTTGGCTGATGAATATACAGTAGTCAGAAAAGGATGAAAACATGAGTCTGTTCTGTACTCACTGCAGGAACAGTGTCTGGGTCAGTAGCGGTGACAGTGGCCAGTGTGGCATCGGGTACATTCTCTGCAACACTGGCTTGATACACCTGCTGTGTAAACACTGGGGGCTCATCACCAGTGTCACTCACTAGTACAGTCACTGTTGCTGTGGCTAGTCGAGGGTCAGCAGCACCATCACGTGCAGTCACAACCAGGTAGTGCACCTGTTACAATGATATTATCATCACCCAGCAGTTACCTTCCAAATCTAATCTAAATCTCTATTTCAACACCTTGCCTGGGAGACAGTGTCTTAATCTATGTGGAAAGTAGCCATTATTTCAACACAGTAATATTTATAACATTAATATAAATACAATACTGTACACAAAGTTAGAACTGTTAAATTTGTATCACAATTATCATCATCTCATAAACCTACAGGTTGCGAAAAAGTTTCACTGACAAAGTGGGTGGTCACTGTCCCCCTTGAGCATGGGGACGGGTGTGTGCGTGTGTGAAGGTCACAGCCTTGCCCTTAGATCAGACTATATGAGCTCTCAGCTCCCTTCCAGGAGGGTAAAAGCTGATAATCATGACCATCAAGTGATCCTGACCGACCCGGTGAATTACACACACACACACACACACATACATGAATACACCAATTCCTCTCTCCCCATTCACTAGTCCATCACAGTGATCACATTACTCTTATCTACATTTACTTTCAAATCACCTAACTGCATTCTGCACTGTTATCAAGGGAATAAATTTCACAGTAGGCTAACCTGCTGTTTTTCATAATCCAGTGCTTGCTTAGTTTTAATTTCTCCCGTGTCTCTTGCAATGGTGAAAGCAGAATCCTCAGGAACAGAGTAAAACACTTCACCATTCTCATCAGCATCGTCATCCACAGCCTGTTATTCAATTATAATATTACAGCACCTGAGAAAGCATTAGAAATGTGTGACATCAAATTATGAGGAGAAATATGCAAAGTACTGTAATACAGAATCATCCTCTATAAACAGATAATATGGGAAAGCAAATGCAACAACAAAAGCTGCATCTCTCTCTAAACTTGTCTTGAAACAGTGTAATGAAAGTCATGACAATGAAAAATTTATGAGTGCATCAGAATCAGGCAACTGCCATATACCCTAACACGAATAACAATGATGTCAGGTTATATACATAAATCAGCTATAGATGAAAATATGTCAGCTTTTCAGCAAACACAGACTGAATAATAAAGGTAGGGAATGTAATAAGCAAAGAATTTAAAGAGGTGTACAATAAACAGTCATTACTTACTGTAACATTACCCACTGCAGCATCTTCTTGACCTTCATCAACCCTAAAGGAGTATGGCAGTCCAATGAACTCTGGATTCTTATCATTGATGTCCTGGACAGTTACAGTCACTGTAGCAGTATTAAACAGGCCTTCTGGGTCTTCGGCTTTTACAGTCTACAATGTCAATGAAAATTTTGTTAAGAAAGCACTCTAGGTATCCTCCAGTGGATATGACCAGTGAGAAATGTGAAGCCAGGTGTATCTT
>JAGKTI010001809.1:65232-76537 GCA_018397915.1 Birgus latro
AAAAGTGTTCAGATAATCATGACTCCTATGTAGTACAAAGTTCTGTGGCTCACCAGAGTGTATGCATGCTGACTCTCACGATCCAGTTGATTCACCACTCGTATGGTTCCTGAGCTGCTACCAATCTCAAAGTGTTGTTGGTCACCTATAAGTGAGAACCTGGTAGCATCCCCCTCAGGGTCCAGTGCCTGAAAGTAACAAGGGCACTATAGGAATGACATACTCTCAATGGCAACTTTACTCCATGGCCCAACCTGATTTTACCAACTTAATCATCATCAGTATATTTTGCTTCCAGTTAAGGAACCCCCATACAGGAGTTGACCATGATACAGCTGAAAGCTTTTTATGGGCTGGAAGCTTAACCATGTGTCAAAACAGGCTAATTATAGTACAGTACTTCCCAAAATTTATGAAAAAGACAGCACATATATGTATTATGGCTTGTAACAGTGTGTGAACTTCAGCATGGAGCTTGTTTATTTGTGCCTGAGTTTCCAAATTAAGTGTAATAACTGTGTGGCTAGTTACCCAGCTTTTAGCCACATTTCAGTCATATGGTAATATATTTCAAGGTCAGTGGAAGCCATGCATTTACAATTTACTAGATTAAATTAAATATAAAAGAATATATACAGTATTCACTTTAAATGAGATTTTTTTCCCTTAATTAATCACAGCTGTAAATGAGAATGAAGAATAATGGCACTGAAGCACAACATTTGAAACTTAAAAATGTAGCTATTCCAAGTCTAAACTCCTCCCATCACCCATGGGTACATGCATCCTCACAGGCCTTGGATGTTTTCCTCACTTGGTTATGTTTTTGGCATGTTGGTCTGGCACAGGGTATCTCATCTTCACAGCTGGTAGCTGGCTCCCGACCCACACTGCCAGTGATGTAGAGGCCAGGAGGAGACAGTGTCCCACTTCATTCTGTAGTGCCCCAGATTCTACTCCCCATGCATTGTCAAGTGGGATAGTCTGGCAGTCCTGGGAAATACGGACTTCTCCCTTCTGATCCTCCTCAATGGGATGGGCCTGAGCCAACCACTCTGTCACCAAGTCCTGGGCCACCTGTGTGTCTTCCTCAGAAGATCTGGGCAACTCCATCGCCTTTAGCTAAAAAGACCTCTACCTGAGCTGCAGGAAGGGCTCGTACAGGCTCCTCGTTGGTCAGAGTCCTTAACCCAACAAAAAGAACCAAAGACCTATTCCTGGTCTACACTATAGGGTACTGTAACTGTAGGCATGGCAGCTTCAGTTTCTTTGCCATTCATGCCTCCATGATCAGTCACAGAACTGCATAATGAATTAAGAAAATGAACATTCACCTACTTTATGACTTGTCTTGGTGAATGCAGTATCAGGATTAACTCTCAGTTCATCCAGTGATTATACAAAGAAAATCAGTGAACTCTGACTATATACTGCTCTTCTGAAACTTTTTTGGCTATCATGTCAACTATAAATTATAGGTAAATTGCCTATTAAAGTTCCATTGCTACCTATACAGTTAATTTGCCAGTTTCTCTAATTTACAGTACAAGCTGTAGGGAAACTTACTGATATCATGGAACACATCTTTTAATTTCAGTCCTCCCTCCTATAGCCTGCCTAACAGACTGACAACAAGATGCAGCATACTTTTCTATGTTATATGTTCCATATGTTTCCATTATAAAGGGCTAACCTTGACTGGACATTTTTCAAAGTCACCCTTTTCACCCCAAATCCCACCCAAACACTCCAAAAAACACCCTACTGACATTCACTCTCATACTCATACACAGGAAGTTATTAAAAATATTGTACATAAAAAAGGTTCCTAGACATTACTGTAATAAAACAAGTTTACGTCACTAACCTGACTGGCTCTTACAGACCACGGAAGTGGCTTCCTCAGACACGGGCGCGAGACGGGAGACCACCAAAAAACAATGAAGGACGCCCTCAGTGGCCAATGGAGGTACATATGGATATGACATTATGCGACCAGTTACAGTGCACCACTCACCCGATGTCATCACACACGACATTTGACTTTCAGCGGGCTGCCTGAGCTCCAATGCCCGACAATTTGCCACAGTACAGTATATCTGTTTGTGACCATGGTATATATTTTTTGGTCACACTGTAGGTGACCGCATAAGTACAAATTCATGTTACACGATACCGCATGACAGGAGGGAGGACTGAATAATGAGGACTGCTTGTAACCCTCAACATGCACCATACCAAACTCACAGAAAAGGTAATAAGTGCTGAGATGTGTACAATGCCCTCAATGATTGTTAATGCCAAATGAATCTATGGTATAATTTAGTGAATGCAATACCAAGATTATCTTTCAGTTCATTCATCAATCATACAAAAAAATAACCTCTACAAGCATCATATCTAACTTACGGAGAGGGTGATGAGTGCAGAGTTTGTTGGAGCACCCTCACTAATGGTGGCAGAGTAGCGTGGCAGAGTGAACACCGGCCCTCCAGTGTTAGGGCCTCTGTTTACCACCACCTCCAATATGCTCTGGGTGAACAGCTCTCCACTGTCTGTTGCCTGTAGGGTGAAAAATAAAACAGCCCCTTCAAGCAAATTATTTTTTTTCCCATTTTATTCTTGCTACTTACAGATAATTTACTCAACTTACAAAGTGCCTCTCACGTGACGTCACTCATGTTATGTCACTCAGGGATGAGTGAGGCTGGTCACTCTCATCTTAAATGTCAGGACCAATTTGCCTAGCCCTGGGCTCCTACACTTCTCATGGGGCAACACAGGATTAGGTGATGAATGACTGAAAAAACAAAATGCCTCTCATACTGAGGGGATTAATACAGGCTATAAGCACTGTAACCACTCTGGTCTGACTGGTCTCAAAGCTCCCAGGATGGAGCATGGAATAGTCTTATTTTTTAACTTTCTTAAAACAGACTTTACTGATCTTCCACAAAACCCACTGACATGTTATAAAAACAATCTGCTAATACCACCAGATCAGTTCTGAATGAAACAGTCCTGGCATATATTCAGAGTGGGAGGTAGGTATCAATGATGACATGGTGACATGTAAAGATGTGTGGTATATGGGAGGAATGCTCAGCCTAAGGGACTGGACTTTTTGATCTGTGCTTACAGATGAAAAGTATCACTAACTCTCTTCCTTTTATTCATCAATGACCTTCTAAGCTGTACATCTAACCCTATCCACTCATACGCTGATGATTCCACACTTCACCTTTCCATTCGGTTCCCGCAACGCCCATCTCAGCAGTTACTTCAACAAACAAGGGATGAGGCTATGGCACACCTAATGTCTGACTTGGATGGTATCTCTGACTGGGGAAAAAATAATCTTGTTGTTTTTAATGTATCAAAGACTCAGTTCTTGCATCTATCAACCAGACAAACCCTTCCACAGGAGTACCCGCTGATGTTTAATAATGTCCAGATCGTTCCTACATCATCCTAGAACATGCTTGGGGTTTCATTCACTCGGGATTTATCTTGGAAAGAGCATATTACATCTCTTATGAAATCTGCTTCCAAGAGATTAGGTGTGCTAAGCCGACTCCGAACCTTCTTTACCCCTACACAGATGTTGACTTTATACATAGGTTTTATTCGCCCCTGTTTGGAGTACAACTCTCATGTGTGGGGAGGATCCCCACATACAGCCCTTCTCAATAGGGTGGAGTCAAAGGCTTTTCATCTCATTAACTCTCCTCCTCTTACTAGCTCCCTTCAACCTCTGTCTCTTCACCACACTGTTGCATCTTTATCTCTTTTCTATCGCTACTTCAATGGCCACTGTTCCTCTGAACTGTCTGCTTGCATCCCTCCACTTCTACGACGGGCACGTAGTACCCATCTAGCAACAACTTCTCATCCCTTTTCTGTCCAACTCTCTAATGCAAGAGTTAACCATTATTCCCAGTCCTTCATTTATGCAACTGGTCAACTCTGGAACTGTCTTCCTCTGTCTGTATTTCCTACTTCCTATAAAGTCTTTCAAATGCAGTGTGTCCAGGCATCTTGACAAGAACGGATCTTGAATTTGGCTTTCTTTTGTGTTGTTTTTGTTTGTTCTTGGATGGAACGGTTTGTGGGCCTGTGACCTTTGGTTCCTTCTTCCTTGCATTAAAAAAAAAAAAAAATGCTCAACCTTACATATGTTGTGCTGCCACAGTATGACATACCCTGAGTGTGATGGAGTACTGTTCTCCAGCTGCCACATCTCCAACTAGTGCCAGCTCTCCAGTGGTGCTGTTGATGGAGAACTTTTCACGACCACCACGGCCTGACACATGATGGATGCTGTAGGTCACCTCAGCATTCTCACCAGCATCATTGTCTTTTGCAGAGATCTGAGGTAGAAAAAATAATAATAATAATTACCAATGAAATTTTATAGTGGTAGGTGGTGGCGACCATCATCCACTCACTTGATGTAGTGCTGCCTACTTCTTCCTTAGCCTTTATCATTCTTTTTCTGTGCCTGCCCTCCTTTCTTCCTATTTCTCCTATATTTCCTGTCACTTCTTACTGCTTTTCTTTCCTTTACAGGTGGCATTACATTGAGTGACAAGCCAAATGGTTTCCTGTAAGCCAAGAAACCATTTACAACGCTGGGTGGTAACCATATAACCAAACCATACGTGCTCCCTACGTGTCAACAAGTGGGTTGGTGGAGGGTTAGTGCCCCTCGCCGCAAAAAAAAAATAACTCAAAGTCAAATGGCCACCCCTTACGGGATTATGGTGTCTGGCAATAGATAGACAGATAGAAATTTTGTTCTACTAAATATACTGAATTTATTGTAACCTAGCCTAACTTGATGCACTTTGGTAAATTTATCCAAATCTAGTGACAATCTGTAACTTGCTTGCACTATGATCTTAAATAATTCATAACAATGTCTTACTCATTTCCTTGAACAAATGCAAGTTACAGTATAACCATAATGCATTACTGAACAGTGCCATGAGTGGGTTACTGCCCTGGGTCCAGATCAACACACAAACTAATAACCTCCCTGCTGTAGCCAACTCAGATTTTTACAGAACAACAAAGAGAGATGGGAAATTTCTGCAGTCTCCAGTCTTTGTCCTTCCTGGGAAAACAAACCAATGATAACTGGGGATTGACATAAGTGTGTTTATGATCTCGGCACTGAATTACAGACTTGTGAATGTCTGACCTGGGCAATGGTTCTGCGTGCAGCCCCAGCCTCCACCGCCAGGGGTGGGTAGACAGGGAGGCGTGGTGGGTTATCGTTGACATCATTAAGCTCCACAGTCAGGGTGATGGGTGCACTTGCCACACCTCCCTCCCATGCCTCTCTTGCCACAACCTGACAACATACCGGTATGAGACATTAACACTCACAGGTTAACATGAATCACATTATGGAATAAAACTGTTTGGCATTAGCCAGATTAGTATACCAGAGCTGTCCCAACAATATTAACACTCAGGCTCCTACACTTGTACTTAGCTAGATAAAACTATGTCTGGCATTATGGAAGCTGGAATAGTTATCCAAACTATGAGATGGATCATGGCGACATTATAAACACCCCCTGGCTACTATACTCACCCATAGCATTAAAGTGCTGTTCAGCATTAGTTGGAATGGAAAACTACAATTGTCTTGGCCATGAGAGGGTTAATATCTTCATTAAGTAGGTTTACAGTTAATATGATGCAGATCTGAACTAACAATTATGTTTTTGATATACAGTAAACAAGGGAGATTGGTATCAAATAATTAGAGCTATTGATATCACAGAAACCCCCAAAGTGTGATAACATTCAAAGCTTTGATACGTATGATTTGAAACAAGTACTGTACTGTAAGTCCTCATTATGAGTTGCATATCTTATGTTGTTTTTTGTTTTTAATCCTGCATAAATGTACAGAATAGCTGCTGATTAATCCACTGTTGCTTATAAAACTGATCTGCCATTTTTCCCAAGTTTACACTGTAGTTCCAGCTGTCCTGATAACGGAGATATTTTGGAACACAACTCTGACTTATAACAAAGGCTATATATACTTTCACTGAGTTAATTTAATCTTTCAATGTTAAGGATGCTCTTGAGTATTCTATAAAAGCTAATAACAAAAGACTCTGTTCAGAAATGCTAATAATTTATAGAATTAAAACTGTTTTGAAAATCATTTAGCTGCTACAGATATACTTTTGGCATTATATTGAGAATAACACTATACTTATTTCACACTAACTTGACACGGGCTTTAACTTCAGAATGATACACTGGGTGTTATTCTGTATGGTTTGCAAGGTTTTGTAATGGTTTTTATATAGGATGGAGGCCCATGCTGTGAAAGCATAGGACATCACTGGTCTGATGGAGGCCCATGCTGTGGAAGCATAGGACATCACTGGTCTGAACTGTTTGTAGACTGGAAGAAACTTGTCCAGTGGAAATTATCCATCATCGTCATTATCATCATCATCATCATTATTATCACAATAGCATTACAGTAATATTTTAACATAAGCAATAATAACAATATGATGATGATGATAACAAACAATGACAACCATGTTAAAGTACTGTACTAACTGTTTGAGTTCCAAACATAATCTCATTCTACATGACAGACAAGTTTTCTTGCACACAGTTCTCATGTCAACACAGACCTGGAATGTGTAGATGCCAGGGTTGGGTGGGTCGCGGTCTAAAGTACTGTCCTCAGCCACCTCGAGTTGCCCTCCCTCACCGATGCGGAAGGCAGTTGTTGTCAGCTCCCAGGTGTAGTTGGGTGGGGTTTCATCCTCTGTCTTGAAGGATAACACAGGTTTTTACCACATATAGTCCTTGTTAAAGAGTTGACCCATATCCAGGAAATTCAATGGGGGGTGATAAGGTTCATTCTGTGTAATGTCTATGTAAATAACTGCAGTATAGGAGAAAGGTTAGTAAAACAGAGAAACAATTATGTATACTGTACTTTCAATTACATTTGGATTAAGCTTAAAAGTAAATCAAGATTTTGTTTTTTTTTGGGGGGGGGAAATGGAGAAATTCATTCTGATCTTTATAATGAAAGCCCACAAGAATTTTGTTTCTGTTAACTTGCAATTTCAGTTTTCACTATCTTTATCAAAGAGAACACTTTCAAGATGAAGCCTTCGAGAATGAAATGAACTGCCTTAAAATAATATTGATTACTTCAGCCAGGTGGAACTCAGAGGTTTGAGGGGGCTGGGGGTGGCAGGTCACCACAGACCCCCCCTTCCCTCCCTCAGCGAAGGTCCTGAAAAGTTCTTTCCTCTTACTGACCTGAGGAATATATGATTATTCATATTACTGGTACCTAAGTACAGTACACATAATCAGCCAGTTCAGTGTGCAGAGTGGACAGAAGAGTCATCAACACTGGTAAGCCAAAGAGAGAACTGCCTAATCTTTGTTCAGGCTACAAAATCTGTTAGAATCTGCAGGTTAAGTTCCCTACAATGTGGCAGACCAAACTCATGTAACTTTGGCATGCTAAGAAATCGTTATGGTTGGGATAAGTGACTTACCAGAACTCTGTTCCCACAGTTCTCATTTCTGTTATTTCCTTCCCCAAGCTTCATATGAAGGCACATGCAATATCATCCATCCATCCATCAGCCAATCCTACATTGCCCCATGAGAAGTGTAGGAGCCCAGGCTAGGCAAGTAATTCCTGGCATTTAAGATGAGTGTGAACATGCAGTATATTTAAGATAACCTTTTTCTGATGTGGTAATCTTAAAAATCTGTCTGCCAGCAAAAAGACCCAGTTAGACAAATGAACTGCAAGCTCAATTCACTGAACCACAGACTTCAGCCCATCTGGTCATTTCATTCAGTAGGAGGAGAATCAAACCACCCTCCTCTCCCTTAACGTCACTCATTTATAAAAGAAAGTATTCCATGCTGCGACAGGAAGAATTGGTGCTACAAAATTTCTATACAAAATCATGATGTACCTGACACAGTCCTCCAATCTTTCTCTCCTCAGTAAGACTAGGTTATAACTAATACACAATATCTCTACTAGCTCTTGACAGTGACCTCCATACATCACAAGCACACACACATCCACCACCACCAAACAAAATGCCAGCTGCAACTAATGACTTTAGTTTCACAGATAAAACTGTAATTACCAACACTTTTGAAATCTCAGTATTAAAATCTGCACCATACATATTATATAAATCAAGAGTTCAAACACAATACAACAGCAGTCCTCATGCTACTTCTCTCGCCAACTCTTTAGCCATAAGATTACCTCTCAGCATCTAATCTCACATTTTCTGCGACAGCCTCATATATTTTTTCTATCCATATTCATACACAAACATTTCTTAACACAATTATCTTCCTTGAGTCACTCCACATATCCAAACCATTGCAGCTGACCCTAAATATAACCCTTACTGATACCTCCTACCTACACAGATCTAGTCTACCTCTAATTCTACATCAGGCCAACTATTCCTCAGTAATACATTATCCTAAGTACATATTACACTGAAATCTGAAACAGATACCAAATATTTTATTCATACATATATTTATAGTGCTCAGGAGTCTTGCCCTGCAACTAGGGTAATTAAGTCTATTAAAATCTTTCTGGTCTTCCTAAGTTCCAACACCTTATCAGAAATTATAAACTGAATACTCATGTAATATATCACATCGCCATTATATAAATAAGGTGACATACATACCAAATCAGGATCTGACACCGAGAGCATTACTGGTTTAGGGTTGGGATGATCATCATAGACTGGGGTGCCAGGGGCAGAATTCTCATCCACAGTGCCAGTGTAGGATGTTGCAACAACCACAGGAGGTGATGCATCCACTCCAGCTACTGAGATTACCAGGCGTGCTGTGGCAAACCTCTTTGCTGCACTCTCTTCCTCTGCCTGTTTGTAGATGAATACTGTCAGCATGCAAACGAGAGTTTAATTAAACACGTTAACATTGCAATGCCTCTCAGTGTTAGGCAGCATTAAATAACCATAAGAAAAGTAAAAAAAATAAATAAATAAATAAATAAAATAAACAGAAGTACTGGCTTGGACAAGAACATACTAGATACTGTCATTTATTTGTAGAGATTTCTTCTGGAGCTGTATGCAACTTTGCATTAATAAAAAGACTAAGATGACCAATATCAACTAAATTCAAGAACTTGACACAGAGTCTAAGATAATCCTGCCAACCTTGACTGTGATTTCAAACTGTGGTGTAACAGCACGGTCGACAGCAGCTGTGTGAGTGACAGCACCAGTCTGAGGGTTGATGGCGAAGTGACGATCATAAGTCCCTGGCCGCCCTGACATAAACGAGTACCTTTCATGGGTAAAAGTAAATAAATAAATAAATAAATAAGAAACAAAAGTAATAATAATAATAACAGTAATGATAATAATCCATCCATCCATCATCCAATCCTATGTTGCCCCAAGAGAAGCGTAGAAGCCCAGGGCTAGGTAAGTTGGCCCTGACATTTAAGATGAGACTGAACAACCTCACTCATCCCTCGGTGGCATAATGTGAGCGATAAATCCCAACCACCCCATGGACATAAAACTACACAGACTCAATCAGATTGGAGCACCTTAATTACCCATTAAACCACCAGGCGCCATAATCTGGTTATATGGTTACCCCCCAGGGTAGTAAATGGTTTCTTGGTGTACAGGAAACCCTTTGGCTAGTCACTCCGAGTAGGGTCATCCATAGGCAGAAGGAAGAGGAAAGAATGAAGGAAAGAAAGATAGAAGAGGGTGTGCAAAGTCACCCGCAGACAGAAGGAAGAGGAAAGAAAAAGGAAAGAAAGAAGAGGATGAAAGGAAGAGAGGAAAGGCCAGACACACAAAAGCAGCTCTACATTGAGTGAGTGGATGGTGAGTGCCTCCACCTACCACCAAATAATAATAATAATAATAAGTACTTTATAATATATGCATAACACTGTACTGGCAGGAACACTATGACATGCAGAATGGGGTACCAAAGAAATCAAATGAAATTACACTACAATAGTGTGAAGATCTACAAATATTTGCAAACAACAGTAGTCCTTAAAAATTCAACACTCCCTCAAATGGCAGATTATAATTATCTAGTTTATGTTACAACAGAACACAGTAAATGCAATTTTCAGTAAACCTAGTATTATAAAATAATACTGTAACTTGACATATATACAAATAGATGGGGGAGGTAAAAGTTAATGTATTGTATTAAAATAACTTGCATTAAATGACTGGAGCTACCTGACAAAATTGGTTTGCTCCTACAACTTGTGGCTGCATGAAATACAATGAGTCTTAGTTATGACATGGAATGAGTCTCCTTGACTTGCTACTAGTCAAATCAACCCTCCAAGCTGACTACACTTTGCTATCAACTATGCTGAAAATGGAAAGGGATCTTTGTCAGGTCAGAATAAATACATAATAAGCTTCACCTACCTGACAGGTGTGGCAAGGGAGTCCTGATCAACTGCATGGATTCTCTCTGGTCGCACACTGAGAACACCAGACACCTGACCGGAAGTGATGGTGGCTGTGTACTCAGGGTTGGCACAGATGGATCCCACCCGAGGACAAGAGGCATACTCAAACACAGGGTCCTGGTCATCACTATCTGCCACACTCACAGTCAGGGTTGCTGTGCTACTCAGTGCATTTGTCTCAGCACGATCCTGGTAAGACAAGCAAATTGCCTCTATGTCAACCTGTCCTCTGCTATTAGGCTGCCCTCTCTCCAACTCACACCCCCTTCTCTCTCATGCATCTCTCCACCCCATCCCTCCATCTCATCCTCAGCCTACCCCTCCCCCTCCACCTCCACCTCTTTTTCATTAACTCTTAGTCAGTCCCATTCTTCAATATAGATCATAGCCCTTAAATAGCCTTTCAATATTATGTCTTTCCTAGGCTGCTATTACTCATCTGGATGTGGTAATAATGTACTAGAAGCTATGTCACTGGATCATATTTTACCACAGGTTGCAGTAATAACTACAGTGCATGGTCAAAATCACAATACTGTATAACCTACCAATGAAAGAAGAAAGTCCAATGAAATGTACATAGTGATGTAAATGAGTCCAACTGTATGGGAGATTACTTTCATGATGAGACCAGTTCTAATCCTTTTACTGCCATGGATGTATTTGGTCATTATAGTCAGGCTAAATCCAAACCATTTTATTTAACTGAGGGAATCTGTGGCACTCCAAATGTTATTTGTCCAAAGAATCAAAAGGTTAACT
>JAGKTI010001810.1:0-13508 GCA_018397915.1 Birgus latro
TGTGTGTGTGTGTGTGTGTGTGTGTGTGTGTGTGTGTGTGCGCGCATCTCTGTCTGTCTGTCTGTCTCTTTCTCTCTCTGCCAGCGAAGACAATGATATTCGCCCGATTTCCTCTCGTCTCCTTCTCTCTTCGTCCCTTCTCACTCCTCTCTCCCTCTTCTTTCTCTAACCTCGTTTTTCCCTTCCTCAGCACCACACTCCCTGCATCTCACCCTTCCGGCCTCGTATTTTCCATTTTCTCCCTCTGTGTCCAATTTATGCTGACCTGGGCTGGAATCACTGTTGTCATGGATAGTCGCGCGCGCGTTGTGTGTGTGTCTGTGTGTGTGTGTGTGTGTGTGTGTGTATTTTAAGCGTGAAATATGTTGGTTGTTTGTCCATGTATGTATACCGTATATGTATAGGGGGAGGCGGTGGCTGAATCGGTAGAGAGGCGGCCTGCAGTCCTAATGGGCCCAGGATCGAATCCCGGCTGGGGCAGGGATCAGTTTAAGGATTTGAATTTCCTAAAAGCAGACTTTCCTGATCTACCAGATGACCCCCCGACGACATGTAAAAATACCCCCGCTAATACCAATACACCAGTCCTGTATGAGACAGCCCTAGCATGTATTCAATATGGACAGTGGGTGTTAGCGCCGAAGTGGTGACATGTAGAGGTGTATGGTATGTAGGAGGACTGCTGGACCTTGATAGCAGGCTGTAAAGCCTATGCCCAGAGTCGGACACATAAAAAAAAATGTATGAATGTATTCATGTACGGATATTTATATATACTGTATATGACTCTCTCTCTCTCTCTCTCTATTCCACCTCCCCACGCACAGACCCACACTAGAGTACACATAAACACTCACATAAATACTTACATGCATACATATATCCACACATAAAGTATATACAAACACTATATTTATCTATCTATCTGTCTGTCTATCTATATCTGTAACTATATCCATCTATCTTTCTTTCTATCTATCTATATATTATATAGAGAGAGATAGATAGATAGATAGATAGATAGATAGATAGACATAGATATAGAGGAAGATATAGATACAGATAGACAGATAGATTGATATAGATGTAGATATAGATAAATAAATATAGTTTGTGTGTGTATGAATGCATGTAAGGATTTATGTGTGTGTGTATGTGTACTCTTGTGTGGGTCTGTGTGAGGGGAGGTGGAATGGTAGAGGAAGGCACAAGGAGGCTCAGGTCAATATCTGTTGATTGCAAGGCAGTAGATAATGCTTGTTTTGTTTCTGTTCTGACTCCAAATTATATATGTAATTGTGGAATTAACTTTTTGTGCGATTAATTTGAGATTTGGAAACATTCTGCACACTTCTTTCCTTGATCTTTCTGCAAAAACAAATCTAAATTACGACAAGAAGGCGGTCGCAAATTCGTCTGCGTGTCCCACTCCAGTATTCAACGATCACATAAGTAAAGCGTATTATTTTAATCGCTTGGTAATGCAGTAAATGTTAAGAAAAGAAGTTCCCATAAGCAATAAACCAGATCGATTCATAATATATAAGAGGTGTACCGACGCTTCAGACTGTGCCACACACACTCACATGGCATAGTTTGAAGGCGAGAAGAAAGAAAGTGGGAGTGATATAGGTGTGATGAACAGATGATTACTCAAAATTCATAGGTGAACAAATACTTTTAAACACTACATACAGTGGACACGTACGATGAGTAGTGTGAAAATAAAAGTAAAGGGATTTTCGTGTCTGTATCTCCATTATTCCATATCAGATCCATTGTAAGGCTGGATTATTAGTTCGAGGGAAGATTGATAGCCAGTATTAATTCTTTCATGTTGGCCAGTTCGAATGTGGAAAGTGTGTCTATAGGAAGACTGCTGGATGTGTATGTCGATGTGATGCACTTTATTTGTTACGTTTGACCGACGTAGTACGATATGTCATCAGTTGAGCTGATAGGGCGGTAATAACATGTAAGCATATGAAACACACTACTTTGCCGAGAGTTTCGTCTTTTTGCAGCTTAGTTCATGGGGCTCATAGGTAGAAAGAGACAATGTTACCGTTCTACGTGCTTTTGACAGCAATTGTTTGTGAATAGCATCATAATCTAGCGTTAATCTTTACTTAAAGCTAAGCATTGATGATGGAGAAATGGGAATTTTAGCCCAAGTTAAATAAAAAGACTACATCACTACCCACTTTAAATGCCAGTCACATCATGGCATTAGGACTCGGCCATGATGAGACTGGCATGCTAATCATGAAACCATCGTAGCACTTCTTTAAATAAAGGAAAAAAAAAATTGTGAGAGAGTAGATAAGAATTATGAGTTAGACTCCATGCAGATGAACTTTGATCCGGATGTGCCTGTCCCTTGTCAGTAACCTTTTACGCTCCTTTACCAGATTCTGAAACTTTTAGTTGTTCTTACGGCCAACGCAGTATGGTGTGAAAAGGAAAAGAATTCAAACACGATGATAGTTCTTGATGTCTACTGTTTTCTTGGTGCAGCGATATTGGAGACATACAGATGGCCTCATTCCTGTGTATTCAACAAAAGGGGACAACGCTGTCTTGTCATCCTGCCATCTGATTACTTTAGATGCAAAGGCCACTAATCTCTTCAGAATGATGACATCTTATTTTATTCTGGAACCACATCCATGATTTTATTCAACTTTGGGGAAACTTCTCGGAATGGAGAAGTAAGGAGCAACGTCTGTTAATCCTTCTTGTATGATGTTTTTCCTTTCTTCCGACAGACGATCTTAGACATAACGTCCATTAACCACTTCACTACGACGACACATTTGCTTGTTTCAATCTTGCTGCCGCTTAAAGGCTTCATTCAGCTTGGAGAAGACTTTACTACTGCTTGTATGAGAAGCAGTGTCCATCAGCACCTTTAGCATAGTGACGACTTCTCCATCTTATTTTTGCTACCATCGGCGAATTTCCTTCAACCGTGGGGAGACTTTTACAGTTGGAGTTGCAAGCCATCTCTACTAACCTCAATAATAGGACATCATGCTTCTAAGTTTTCATTCCCACTACCAACAAACAGTCCTAATCAGCTTAGGGGATACCTCTCGAAATAAATGGGTTAATATGCACAGATAATCGTGGACAGTGTTGAGCGTGGTTTGTAGATCATCAGTTATCAACAGCAACACGGGCAACCTCTGCAACAGTGAAGCCGACACGTGCAATAAACAATAACACAAGCCACCACTGCTTCCATATGACCAATCACGACATCGTTATTCACTGCTCAGAATTAGTCACTATTCAAAATACTGTATACTCCTGCTCTCCCAACTCCTTAACTCTCAGCCAGCTGCTTCAACTTCTTTCTTTTGTGAAGCCTTTGATTTTGTCTTTATTAGGAAGGTTTTTAACTAGCCTGTCATAAGCTTCTTTTTTACCGTTAATATGGGTTCCAAAAGAGACGTTTCCATAGGGATCTTTGTACATTCCTTTCCGATTCCTGGTCATTTTCTTAGTCATCCTTTCTAAATGTCGGTGAAATCTTAGCTACTGTCCAGTAATATGGCCCACCGTCATGCACACATCATTCACTTCTTTGAATTTTGGTATTTACCTCACATGCAATAACCCACCACTTGGTTGTTTTTTAAATCAGTCATGTCTTGGTATGTTGGCTCCATTTACTAGCAAAAAATCATTTTTTCCCTTTTGAGCTGTGACGATAAACACCATCATGATAATCATTAACCTCCTTAACAAGTACGCTGCGGGACACGGCTTCTCTCATCTGCAGTCTTAACTGTTTGCCTATTCCATCCACTTCTAGAAAATAACGTAATTTTATCTCCCCATCTTGTGTTCTGTCTGCCTCGTTTTATTCTCCATCTAGGCTATCGCCACTCAGTTATCCTGGTGTCCATTTTTATTTTATTATTTTTTTTTCAACTGCTGTTGTGACAATTTTCTCTACTTTGGTCTGCTCCCTTATCCAGTAAGGTCTGTTACTTCTCTAACTGTAAAACCAAACCGAATCTTTTCCTCGGAGCATTAGCGAGCTTAATCTTCACGTTATCGATTCTCAGTTTATATTTAGAAGGACAAACTGCATTTAATATAAAGAAAATTGCTTATCCTTCTTGTAGTTACTTAGTTTTTTTTTCAAGAATGTTTATTTTCAAGAATACAATCAGAATCTCCCCTGTTCAAATCAGCTACCATTCCTTGTAGATCATCCTCTGATGTACAGAAAAGAAATGTGTTGTCTGCAAAGTTTAAGAGTGTTCATTCCGTCACCTTTAATGTAAATCCCTTTGCTATCCCAATCTAAATTTCTAAAATCGCTCACAAGGCAAGAAGCGACTAAGGGTACCCAACATCTCCTTTTATATGAATTTTCTGCCTATCCTTGTGGAGCTTTATGAGACCGAGCTATCTGTATAAATAATGATTTGTACTGAAACATTACTTTCCTCTACAGTCCGTCGTCGAATCACTCCCATCGCTCCTACTGTTTCTCTTGAATCAAATGCTCTCATAATCAATAAGTGCCGTGATTAAAGGTTTGATATATTCTGATGGCCGCTCAATCACCTGAATAATAACGTGAATGTAGTCTGTTATCCAGCAATCTTTACGGTATCCGACCTGGTTTCTTGGGTCGTTTGTTTCTAGTGTAGGACTCAATCGATTCGTTAGGATAGTTCACAAAAGTTCTTACACAACAAGGTAGTGAATTATTCGGAGGGTTATCTTTTGATTTTAATATCGCCTTTTTATGAAGCTGAAAAGCACACATTTTCCCATGATCTGACTACAACTTAGATTGCTATATACTTCATAATTAATTCTGCCAGTTCGTTTAATGCAATATCGCTTTATGCTCAGTAACATCGAAGGTAAGACCATCCAAACTTCCCTTACACCTCTTTATTCCTCTCAAAGCCTTCTGGACCTTTTATGTAAAGATGGGGATCACTATACCTACTGTTCTCCATCCTGACCTAGCTCTTCGATCAAGTTATTGGTACTCAAAACTTAAATGTTGAAATAAAATTCTTCGGCTTTTTTTCATCGCTTCATTTTTGTTGGTTGTTACCTCTCCACTGCAGCCTCTCAGAGCAAACCATTCGTTTCTTCCTGTGCAAAACTTTCGCCTGGATGTTTTCAGACTTCTTTCCATTCCTCTTTTTTTTTTCTTTTTCCTTGCTGTCAAAAGGTCTTGGACACTTTCATTTTTCCTTCTTTATTATTTTTTTTTTAAAGTCAGATGCTTCAATATGACCTTACTCTTCTTACTATTATGTCCCTTCTTTTCTTAAGTTCATTTGTACCCTCTCGGGTTTGCTGGTTTTGCTCCCAGTCACCTCCCTACTTCTCTTGCTACTTCGTTCACTATTCTCGTGGCGTTCCCAGTTATTTCCTCTGTGTTGATAATATTATTTTTCTCAGTCAACCGCAAGAACGAGTACAATAAATGAATTAGTAAGATAAACTCTGGTGCCTTCTTTCTCACTGCTAAAAGATTTGGCTATTTCCTTCGTAAGCTTCTCCCTCTCTCCTCTGAAAAATTGTATTAATCGACTCCTCATAGCTGTGTGGTCTCTTTCTACATTTACTCAGTTCAGTGGTGCTGAAGGTGTAGGTGGTGACGACCATCTCCCACTAACTTCATGCTTCTCCTTTCTCATCCTAACTTTGTGTCTGCCCTCCTCTCTTCCCCACTTCTCTCTATCCTTCTGTCACATTTATTGATTGTCTTTCCACTTCAGTCGGCTCTACACTGAGGGACAAGGTTAATGATTTCCGGTAAACTAGGAAACCGTTTACAACACCGGGAGGTAAATATATATCCAAATTACAGGGTGTAATGCGAGATCCATCCAGAAACCAAACCTTCATATTAATCCCATACTCTCACTGTGGTGAGACACTGTCAGCCACAAGGGATCAGTCGTTTAATGCATGGGATGGCCTTACAGGGGCGGTTCCTTGCCTGCGGTTGATGAATTGCTGACCGGGATTGATCAACAACAACAATAGAAACAACAGCTGCAACAGTGATGCTGGAGAGGGACATCTTCGCATTGTGGCACCAGTATAATATGGCGGCTTCACTACACGGTTGTGCAAACGTGTCTCATCTCCTCTACTGTCCCTTAGGAGGACTGGAGGAAAAGGATGGTTTCTGCCTGCAGTCCATCGGATTCAGATCAGCTGAGTGTAGTATAAAGACAGCACTGTTAACAACTCTGATCAGTGTAATTACGTTATTCACTGTACTGGCGTGTTATGAGGATGAAATCTTATTCTTTGCTTCACTGCTTGGTCTCCTACATATCCACTTCCTACTATACGAGTATTTCTTTGGAATGAGTGTATTCATCATGCTCCAGTCCCACATTCTATATATCCATTCCATAATGCCTTACTCCACTCTCACTATCCTTATCTTGCCTACTTTTGCATTAACGTCTCCCATTACGATTGGATGGTTGGCTTTGTGCTTCTGCAAACCTTCCTCTGCATCTTAAACATTTTCAATTTCATTATCACAAACTATTGTTGATGTATAAACGTGGATTAACTTCATGTTCTGCCTCTTGTTCAGCTTTATTATTAAAGCTGCTTTTTCATTTATTCTACGAAATCTTCAGTATTAATAGTTACATATTTTCTTCTTCGACGTATTAAACCATGCTCCTTCTTTTCCCGCTGACTGTCTAGAAGAATGTGTGAGTGCCAAACGCTTCCATAAAATCTAGACCTGGTCGTCTGACCAGTAAGATAGCTATGATGTACTATCTTACATTTCAGTTCTTCAAGTAGAGCAGCCAGAACAATATTAGTATAAGGAGTATATCCCAAAGATCAGTTTCCATTTGAGTATATATTGTGATTCCGAAAAACTCCTAGCACCATTTGGGTTAGACGAGGTGTGACATCCCCCATGGCCAGATATTCCGTCGTTGTCGTGGTAAGCATAAAATACGAGTGCAGAAATTAGAAAAAAAAAAAAGTGAAACTTCGAAAACAAAGCCATACACGAACCAATATAATTCCGGAAGCCAAATATGTACGAGCTGCCGGGAATAAGCACCACCATGTAACTCGTACCTAAGTGCACTCATAAGTCCAGGTTTGGTAAAGGATATGGGGAGGGATAAAGAGTGAGAAACTAGAAACAAGTTAGAGAGAGAGAGGGGGGGAGAGAGAACAATGAAGGTATGGGAAAGCGATAAAGAAAGAGTTATGGATGGAAGGAGCAAGGTTTGCCCATACTGTTAATGATGGCCAGAGTCTGAAAGCTTTTAAAACTGGAGGAAACGAATGAGGGGAAAGCTAAGGAAGGGGTGGAGAGGCACTAGGAGAGTAGGAGGGACTAGGAGGGTAGGAAAGAGGAATGAAGGGAGGGAAGGAGAGGAAAAAGAAGGGAGGGAAGGAGAGAAGAAGGGAGGGAAGGATTACAGTCAAGGATTATGGAAGGGACAGAAAGGAGGGAAGGAAGAGGAATGGTGATACAGAATGAGATGAAGGGGAGAAGAGGGAGGAGAGGGGAAAGGGAGCTAAAGGGAATTACTAAAACAACCAATGCCTCAAAAGGTCTTAAGATTCATCAGAAGTAGGTACCATGATTGAAGTTGTTGGGTAGTGTATAAACAATAGTGAGAGAGGAGTAATGATAAAGGCTCCCCTCCTTCACCTCTTCAACCCTTTCTTCAATCACGCAAAAGTAAGTACACCTAATCCTGAGGAAAAAGGCAGATCTAATAAACTGTACTTGATAGGAGAAATAATTCACCCTAGAACTACACTAGGTTTAACAAATCTCCTAATCGTAACTTGAACTTTCAGGAAATTTGCCGCTGGTAGCCAAATCTAAGCACTGAGGAGCTTAACGCTTGAAGGAATAACCCAATTTCTCATGGTAACTCTTCAGGTTAAGCGTCCACTAATGGTTCCTCATCGCATTAGTATTTAAACTAATATGTGCTGATATTCGAAGTTTTCATATTAATTATTTTGAAAAGCCAGTGTTTAGTCCGAGCAAATACCAAATCTTTAAAGAGAGGACGCCCAGTGTGTGTGTGTGTGTGTGTGTGTGTGTGTGTGTATTACATATAACCGAGTAATCTATGAAGCACCTATTTATACACCAAAAAATGCAAATTCATCTACAACTTGGCGTGTTAACTTCATAAAACGGCAGCTGGTGGTGTGGGATGAGGGTGTGGTGCAGCGGTACCATCATAATCCATCCGCAAAGCAGCACACCATAACACTGAGAAGCGAGAGAAAATACCGGTGTGGCTAGCATCCACCCCGTTGTGGAAGCTGATAACAGACGCCACTGATGACGGTGACGGTGACGGTGGCGGTGCGGGAACAGCGATCGCGTCGATACACACACCGTGGGAAATTTTGTTTTATGTAACCACCGCATATGATTTAAAAAAAAAAAAAAAAGCGTTGTCTCTTGTCTTAAACAAAATTAACCGGAGAGAGAACAATAAAAATCAGCCGACGGTCAACATTACTGAAGCTGTCTACAGGTACTGTACCAAGACCAAATCACCTGGTGGCAATAAGAGAAGGTTAATTAACTAGCAATGAGAAACAAGGCTGGAAATGACTCGTAAATCACTGCACATTTGCTAACACAATTTTTCTAACATTAACAAGATTAATATCATTTAATGGAAGAAAGGATAAAATCATCGACAAATGGAAAGAAAAATGCAGTCTACGGCTTACTGCACTGGGGTTTAAAACATCTTCTGAAGCATCTTCACTTGGAGGGGTCTGGCTTTACCAAAATATAATCCTCTAGTGGCCAAATGAGGCATAATCATATAGGGCGGTCAAACAGCGCCTCAATTTATCTCATCTAGCAGTACCTCTTGAATCAGAGTGACGTCCTTCTTTGTGTATCTATCTATAGCCATACGCCTTAATTCTGTAAGGGGTGGCCACAAACAAATTTCGTCCATGTTGCTCTGTCCCCTGCCATTTCGCTGCTCTCCCCCTAACTTATACCCCCCTCTCTCATACACCTCTCCACTACATCCCTCCTCATCCCCGGTCTCCCTCTTCCTCTCCTTTCTTTGACCTCATTCATATACATTCTCATCATTAGCCTTTCATCTTCCATTGTTTTCACGTGGCCAAACCATCTCACTATATTTCTCCTTTCGCTTTCTATCACATCCACACCACAACGTTCCTTCACCTCCTCCTTTGTCAGTCTGACTCTCCATGTAACTCCACATGCTCCTCTCAAATACTGTAACTCATTTCCATTGCTCTCACTCCCTAGAAGATTACAACTTTACTCTTCCGTACATTCACTTTAATTGTCCATTTCGTACATTCTCTTCCAAACTTATACACCAAACCTTGCATTTCCCCTTCGTCTTCACTTAATAATACTGTATCATCTGCTGACAACAGAATAGAGAGTTTCCAAACACTGCCATCTCTCATTAGGGCCACTCCAACATCGACTGCCCTTCCTTGTATCTCTTTTACAACTCCATCCATATTCAGACTGATCAACCATGTAGGCATAACACATCCGTGTTTCAATCCAACATTCAGATTAGAAAAATTCACTCAGTTCACCATCCACCTGCACTGCAACCCTAGCGCCCTCTTGCATGCTTTCCATATACTCCACATACTTGTAATATTTTTCACTTTCCTTGTATATCCTCTCTGTTATATGCTTTCTCCAAATCTAAGGAGGCAGCATACAATTTCGTTCCCTTTCCTAGAAATTTTTTCCACTAAACACCTTGAGATGAATATCTGACCTACACAACCTCTATTTTTCCTTAATTTTCCCTTTTCTTCTCCAATTAAATCCTTTGTTAATAACTCAGATCTGTCAATAAGTATCCTATCGTCTTCTTTACCTATTACACTAAGAAGACAAATGCCCCTGTGAATGCCATAAACTTCATTTTGCCTTTTCCTTCGAACAAGGGAATACTTACACCTGACTTCAAGTTCTCCGGGACTCTACCTTCCTCCCAGACCAATCTGCACATCTTTCATATCCATTCTACTACTATTTCTCCCCCATGCTTCAGCATTTGATCACACACTCCATCAATTCCTGGGGCTTTAGTCATTTTGACTTTCTTCACTGCTTCCACTACTTCCATCATTCTGATTTCTTTCTCCCTTCTCACCTCGCTTCTTCCTCTAGCCATTCCCCAGCCACTTATACTCGAGTCGCTTTCATTCTCTACGTATAACAATTGCTTAAAGTGCTCTCTCCATTTGCTCACTTTTTTCTCCTTTCCCCACCAGCTCTCTGCCATTTTTATCTTTTACTCCCCTACTACCTTCTTTATCACCCTGTCTTACTCTCTTAACCTACTTCCAAAACATTTTATCACATTCCTTTCACTTTACACTCAAATTCCTTCCAAACTCCTCATCCACTCACTTCTTCCTAATCATTTCGCCTCTCTCCTCGTCTAGTTTATTCATTCTGTAATCTGTACTATTTATTTCGCTTTGAAAAGGCTCAAGTACTGAAAGGGATTACGAATGCTGTATCTGTCCCCTACAGTTCGAAAAATCAAAGCTGAACAAAATCGTCAGAAGATGGCAAGAGAAAAAAAGGAAAAGATATTTCGGAGCTCGATGGAAAATTGTTAACAGTACTCGCTGACCTCCTTATAAGCTGTGTCTTCGGTTGCAGTTGTAAATAAAAGAGTGTTGGGGTAAAAAAAAAAAACATGAGAATAAAAAAGCCATCTTAATGTACTGTATATCTTAAAAATTTCGGTGAGTGATCGGTCCTCGGGTCGGAAATATAAATAGCCGTTGCCTGATTGGGCTGTTGCGAATCTCATTGGTCCGTATTCTCGCCGGGTAAGGAGGCTCTCTAGCATCTTTTCCATTGCGATTTATTTCCTAATCTACGTCAATACTTTTCCTGCTATAATACTTATGATTCTAGCGCCGATATAGTTTGCCTACGTAACATACAAGAGAATAGTAAAGTGTCATGTCCAGAAATTATCCAGTATGGAAGAGGTGTTTTGGAGTTTTTTTAGCCGACCAAAATACTCGCATGGGCCACTGAATCACAGGACGCATCTTACCTGTTTATCATATTCACGTTAACCACCGGACGGCTTTATTCATCTCAGGAGAGGGCCCTTGCAGTAAAAGGATTAAGGAAAGCTCAACGTAACCCTTCCACTTCACAAAATATTTCCTGATTTTAATATTCCAATGATAGTAGTAAAAAATTTGTAAATACACCAGGCTTACACTTACATTCTGTGGTACAAAAACAGTCGCGAAAGTCCAATCATTTGTCTGCCTGATTATTAACTCATTCTCTACGATGATGCCTTTTAAGGTATTCATGCCACTGCTAGACGACTTCATTCATCTTAACTCAACCCCCTGCCATTGAAGGGGTTACTGAAGGCTTTATCAGTGTCCTCCTATGTCGCCTAAGCTAATTATCACTGCCTGAAATAACATAAAAGACCATAAAAAGTACTGACTAATGGGTTAAATGGTTTGTTTAGCGAGGCGTCATTAGGTAATCAAACTGTATCCAGGTAGTGTAAAAAAAAAAAAACTCTACATAAAACAGCGCTCGACAACTTTATAAATGGAGAAAACACTTTGGTGGCTTTAATTGCCTTAGTACAAGGGCATGATTATTTAATATTATCGCCATCACGTTAATTTATTCAGATTAGGAAGGAGTAAACGAACGCTGTATCATACTTCCAGTTTCAGAGCTCTCCGAAATAGATTAGTACCATCTTGAGATAGCAAAGACGCAGTGATGAGATTATCATTGAATTAAAGGGTTAATAAAAAAAAAAAATACAACTCTGAGGTTTCTATAGCTCTCTGTCATCTGAAAAATCGTCTGTCGTAAGATGGAATAGACAACTAGAGACGATCCGCGTTAGAGGGAAACACTTCAGCCCAAGGATATTTTGTTAAATTTTGTTTTTAGCCAACGTCAGAATATTTAATCAGCTTAGGTATCTTCGAATTCTTAGCGGTGAATTTAATGAAGGCTATATCTAAATCCTGAAACCCCCCTGTAAAGCTGAATAAAATCGTCTGGAGGCGGGAAGAATTCGCTATAAATGATGTCATTGTATCCAAGAGGCTACATAACAGTTAAGAAGCCAACGACGACATGGTAGTATTATTCTCATCACAACTATGACTTTTTCACTTTAGTATCTATATGTGGAAGATTTTATTCAGCTTTGGAGGGATTTGTTGAATTGGGGATGCTGGATATAGCCTCCGTTAACAGTTTCACCAAGAGAAAATAATTTGGCTATTGAACTTCATACTCTACGCAGAGATCACGTCTTTTGTTGCTCTTACCCTTGCTAGGTACAGACGAGTATAATCTTCAAAGTAATTAGCTCCTGTACTGAACGGGTTAATGATGTCCGTATATAACCATTCCAGATCAAAAAAATTCTCTCACATTCAAAATATAATTGTCTTTTAGTTGCAGGAGTAAAACAAGAAGCACGTCTTCGGTCTTAAGGGGTTATTGTCGTCATATTTGCTACTGATGCAAACTATATGTGATATAAGAGTAATTTACAGTTTATATCACACAAGAGAAAAAAAAATACAGTTTATATCATACAAGGGAAAATAAGATAGATATGGAAATTATATTGCTAAGGAAGAAATGCCGCAGTGTCTTCCAAGCCAGTGATAATACGATCCCAAAACGAGCTAGACATTTGGATGGGACAGGACGTAAAAAGAGATTTCCGTTAAAGTAAACTGTCTTTCATTTTCACCTCCAAGTGATCTCCTCCAAGTGATCTACCTATCTACTGTTCACCTACAAGTGTTCTCGTCCTAGTGGCCTACATGTAGTTTATTCACCTCCAAGTGGTCTAGTCCATGTGATCTACGTGGCTCCTGTTCAGATCCCTCTACAACACTTACATTCCTCTCCAACTCTTGACACCACTCTACAACACTTTATATTCCTCTCCAACACTTTATATTCCTCTACAACACTTTACATTCCTCTCCAATACTTTATATTCCTCCACAACACTTTATATTCCTCTCCAATACTTTATATTCCTCTCCAACACTTTAGATTCCACTCCAACACTTTATACTCCTCTCCAATACTTTATATTCCTCCACAACACTTTATATTCCTCTCCAACACTTTATACTCCACTACAACACTTTATACATCTCTCCAACACTTTATACTCCTCTACACCCCTGAATATCGCCTCCTGACACTTGCCTCAGCCTCAATCCTGCTCTTCATAAAAGTTGTGGGTTTGAATTGACCACTCAAAAGTTTCGATCCTACTGCCCGAGAGAGAGAGAGAGAGAGAGAGAGAGAGAGAGAGAGAGAGAGAGAGAGAGAGAGAGAGAGAGAGAGAGAGAGAGAGAGAGAGAGAGAGAGAGAGAGAGAGAGAGAGAGAGAGAGAGAGAGGGAGAGAGAGAGAGAGAGAGAGAGAGAGAGAGGG
>JAGKTI010001810.1:18747-41344 GCA_018397915.1 Birgus latro
AGTCCTTTTGTGACAGCTATAGAGAAGACTATGACTATTTACAGAGGAAATTATGACTATGAAGGAAGGGAGAAATGGAGGGAAAGAAAGAGGTAGGCCTGATAATGAGGAGCGAGAGAAAGGAAGTGAGATAGAGAGACAAGGAATGCAAGACCGAAAGACAGGGAAAGAGGAAGGAAAAACAAGGAAAGGAAGGGAAAAAGAAAGGAAAGAAAAAAAGGAAAGGACAGACAAAAAGGGAGAATAAGCCTGGAAATGGAAAGGAAGGCTGAGAGATGATGGAAAATTACAGAGTGCGGGGAAGGAAAGATGTTGAAATATGAAATGTGAATATAAATTGAGTCCTTGAAGAAATGATGGGAGGGAAGAAATAAGTAGACGAAGTTCACTTGAAATTTAGGTTGAGGTAGAAGGAGGAGGTCGAGGGAAGTTGAACGAGGAGAGGGAGAGAAGTGGACTGTGAAGGTGAGAGAAGTGGAGGAAGGAAGGTGAGAGAAGTGGAGGGAGGAGGGTAAGGTAAGAGGAGGGAGGAGGATGAGGGAAGGGATGGGAAGAGGGTGAGGCAAGTGGAGGGAGGATGGTACAAAGAAATACAAAGGAGAGCAAACAGCAACAGACCTGTAGGTTCTATCGTGGCTATTTGGTAATAGGAAGGTTATAACCAGCAAAACTAATCTATCAGATAAGACAAGGATAGAAAAGCGAGAAGGCCCACCCCCCCCCTCCCCCACCAAACCCTCTAGCCGAAGCCTGCAGAAAATAGTGAGAAGGACCACCATTCAGCATAGAAAAACTGTCATGGAAATTTCATAGGAAAGAGGGGAAAAAAAAAATATTTTACACTATCTACCTGAAAGGAGGAGTAACATTGTCAGCAATATTTATCCATGTTGTTCTGCGGTTGTATATTCCAGGCTCTGAAATAGAAAAAAAAATACATAACCACAGATGTGTGTTATTCAGGGGTGAACATACTTAGCTGGGGGTTAGATGACATACTTATCCATGCGATGTTTTAAAGGTTACTACTGTATTACAGTTTTCTACATTTCAGGGCAGTTTGTTCCATATATTTACAACAACTCTATGAAAGCAAAAATGTTTATCGTCATGTGACTTAAATAGTTTGATGATAATATTGTGCCCATTACCTCAAGGATAGTTTGAGCAATCACCAGTAAGGTATTTATCGATGGCCATAATATTGCGTTCTTTGACTATAATTATTTTGAACACTGAATTAAATCTCCTTGTAACTTGCTTTTAGTTAGGGTAAAGAGCTTCAGGGCTTCTAAACGCTCCTCGTATGGTATATTTCTCAGTCTAGGGATTATCTTTGTCACCCTTCCCGGTACTCTTTCAAGTTTCTCCATGCCTTTTTTTTATAATACGGTGACCAAAACTGGACTCAAATCTCCAAGTACGGACTTCCTAAGGAACTGTAAAAAGTGGGGACGATATTTGCTGATTTGTATTCGAGTGCTCCATCTATGAATCCAGTAAATTTATGTGCTTTTTTACAGTTTCTGTACATTCATTGTTTTCTTAGTTTCATATCATTTGTTATTATAACTCCAAAGTCTTTTTCATGGTCTACCCTATCAAGTTGGACATCATTCTTATTATAGCTGATCCTTTTATTTTTACTGCCAATGCTTATCACTTTACATATATTATTACTGAAATTCATTTGCCATGTTTGGCTCCAGTTAAACAGGTGATCAAGGTCTCTGAATTGCCTGTCTCTGCAGTGCTCTATCTGCTCTGTTACCTATTTTATCATCGTCGAGAAAGTAGTAATTTTTCAAAATAGTCAGTCACCAACATTATATATGTATACTAAGAAAAGAATAGAACCTCACACTGAACTCTGCGTCACTCCACTTGTAACGTTTATCCAGTCTGATTCTTTTCCATTTATTACAGCTCTCTGCTTTCGTCCGTTGAGCCAGTCTTCAATCTACCCTAGCACACTGCCACTTAAAGCATGTGCCTTTAGCTTCTAATGAGTCTTTTGTGTGGAACTTTGTCAAAAGCCTTTGAAAATCAAGTGAGACACGGTCAACAGATTTAGGCTCGTCGTACATGTTCAATATATAGTTAAAAAAGTCCAGCAGATTCGTGAGGCAAGAGCGATTATCCCATTTCTTTAAAGGTAAGATAAAATTGTTGGAGGGAGTAGGGCGAGAGAAGTGGAGGAAGGGGGGTGAGGGAAATGGAGGGAGGAGCGTGAGAGAAGTAGAAATAAAGTGCTGTAGGAAGAGGAAAGGGAGGCAGGAGCTAAAGTTTTAATGAAAATAAAGAGGACCCAACAACATAACGCTTCAGTACGATAATGTATTTACCTCATTATCGCTACCAGCAGACGATTTTGTTCAACCCCCTCTTACTTCACAGGTTACCATCCCCAGTTTTAAGTTGCTGTCATTACTAAACCCTTACGCCACCACTCACCACACATTCATCATTATACCCACTACTTACTACATAACCAGATCGAAGGAGATAATGTCCTCTTATGCTTTGAACTGAACGTGCTGCTGACCCCATCACCAGAAGCTCTTTTCCTTTTCCCCATCCTCCTCCTTTTCATCATCATCAGTATTATCACTAGCCACTACAGTTATCACTCATCGTCATTATCCATTATCATTTTCAACCATCATCCTCATCACTATACTCTGTTCACTTTAAGGTGTCTAAAATTGCCATCTATCCATCCTGAATCCTGAACTCTAACAAGAGATTAAGGCTGGCGTATGGCACTGGTCACGAAGAAATGCTGTGGAAATTATGTTGAGCCATAGTATTGTCTTTAATGCTACCGACTTACGCGAAATAAGCTGCAAGAGAACGAAATCTGGGCCACATTAAAGCGAATGAACTATCGTAACCACTCGTCCTGGTCACAAGTACAAATAATTACCTCTGCCATTACAGTCCCTACCACAACGACCACCGTCCTTGGCAACCCTTAGCCACCACTACCATTGCCACTCCCACTACTTCAATATCCATCACGGCACCAAATGCCTTTTCCATTTCCCAAATAATTAAGTATTTGCAAAAAATGTAATCAAGGAATCCCAGCCCACTGACTTGGACTACTAATTAACATTCACACTTCCATGCACTCCCACTCATGACATCACCTTTCTCAAGACATCCAGACTCTCAAAGGCAATTACAACTCGCTCCCAAGTTCTCATAAACGCACTGTGAAAATAATTACGCCACGCCCTGCAGGCTCTGTAACGCTGCCACGTTTCACCAATTCTCTCGCCAAATTGTTACTCGCCCAGTTATCACCCCAGTTAGACACCTGGTTTATTATTTGCCAGTTTAAGTAGTAACTTTATTGATCATGGTGGCGTTCTTGTCAGCAATCTAACCCTTTATTGCGATTTCCTAAGCCCATCATTTCATGGTGGATGAATACTTACTTTAATTATCATCACTCCTATCCATATTTATTGGACTTTCTAAGGGCCAAGGCCTCAAAACACCTTTGTCATTGAATCACTGAGTTAATGCGGAAATGATTAAAGACACCTTTGGCACTGAATTACTGAGTTAATAGGGAACTGATTATCATACACCAGCAGGCCAGTTCACGATCCATATTCATTAGCTGTCTTCACTGCTCCATGGCAGGATTCTCTGTAGCACATATGAAACGTCTTAAAAAAGATATCCCCCTGGAGTATCATACAGCTTCCAGGTATGTATGAAAGATATAATCCATATTACACACATTGAACTAAGAAGATGACAAAATTAAAACAAAGACGACTAAAATCAAATTCTTGGGAACCTCTGACCTTAGCCTGGCATAAGACACTTAGCAGGTAGTAATAGACCTGTTATAAAATACGCGCGCGCGCGCACACACACGCACACGCACACACACACACACACACACACACACACATCACATTTTGCTAAAGTCATATCTTGCTGAGCCACCTTTGGTCGTGCAATTTGACTCACAGTGATCCAATAACAAGACCTCAGCTTAAAGAAATTTATTATCAAAGAGACATGATATGAGTGCAAACTGCCACTTAGGGATGTACTGGAATCTGATATAATCGGTGAATGGACTGGTCTATACACACCCGGTATACACTTAATGCTGGACAGAGCACTGGGTAAGATGTGAATCACCTCCCCAACATCACCAAAACAACACCACATCACACAAACTCACCACCATCACCACCACAACACCCACCTGCGCCAAACAGAAGCCTTGTAGCGTCGTCCAGCAATACTCGTATTGCCTCTGCTGTTTGCTGTCTTCAATCATCTTAAGGTGGAGGTCTCTGAAAAAAAAAAGAGCAAACGCCCACTAAAACAAGTTCATTTATAACTGACAAAAATATTTATGGAACGCCTTTTTGCTGTCTTCGATTTGTATCACCTCTTTTTATCTGTTTAATAGTCCATCTATCTGTTAATAGCCCCGTGCTGTGTCTAGTGAGGGGTGGCCACTATAAAGGAATAACAAGGCACAACTGTTCCAACACATCAATAAGCCGTTTTCCCACGACACAGTATCTTCCGTATACACTGTCTGACTATGACCCCATGCCTAGTTCTTCATCACCGCCCACCTCCTCTTTCAACACTCCGATCGGTCATATTTATCCGTAGCTAGTCTCCCACTCTCTGTTAGCTTTGTTCTGAATATCCCACCTTACTAAACATCGTATGTTCCTAGGATAAAGTATGATTATAGCAGCCAAAAAGAAACAATCAACATGTGATTATTTGCCATGAAAACGTCTTAGTTATTTCTCTGGCTTTGCACCAAGAAACTGCTTTACTTAGCATTGTAGAGTCTCCTAATAGTGAGGGGATAGCCAGAGACTAAAAATTTCCATCGGGAGAACACTCTCCTACAATAAATTTAGATATCTGTACTTATGAAGCATGCACGCACGCACTCACGCACACACACACACACACACACACACAAACACACACACACGCACTCACGCGCGCGCACACACAAACACCAAAAAAAAGAAAAGGAATGTCAAAATCGTGACCAACCCCTACCTGATTAAGGAGTGATAGATAGATGTCAATGACTAAAGCAATGCCCAGTTTGTAATATGTCTGTCTGCCTGTCCATGTCTCTCTCTCTCTCTCTCTCTCTCTCTCTCTCTCTCTGTGTTTATTGAGAGAGAGGGAGAGAGGGAGAGAGAGAGAGAGAGAGCGAGAGAGATGGAGAGGCAGACAGAGATCTTAAAAACGCCGCAGTNACTGCGGCGTTTTTAAGATCTCTGTCTGCCTCTCCATCTCTCTCGCTCTCTCTCTCTCTCTCTCCCTCTCTCCCTCTCTCTCAATAAACACAGAGAGAGAGAGAGAGAGAGAGAGAGAGAGAGAGGAATATTGACTTGCGTAATTTGTCAGGTAGGCTAGGTAACTCAATAAGCCTCGCCTCCCACTGTTCAGTATATTAGCTCCATCTTCCCTCACTCTCCTTCCCTACCCATCTCTCTCCAAAATTATTCAACCTTCACCCTAACCCCTCAACACTCATCGCCTCACCATGCCCCTTACCTCTCACCAGTCCATATTCCTCTCCCCTTGTCTCACCTCACCTCTCACTCCCTTTACCCCTTACTCTCACCGTCACTCTTTTTCCTCTCACCTGTTCATCTCTCAACCATAACGACTCTCAACTTTTCTCCTCAGTCATTACCACCCCTCACTCCTCTCACTAACCCTTCAGCCCTCACTCGTAAATCCAGTCTCTCACTACCCATAAACCCTCACTTTCATCGCTCGATTCACGCCTCATCATAGCCCTTCCCTGTATCCCATAACTTCCCTCCTTTCTTAACCTTTTCACTTCCCCTTATCCCTCACCTAATGCTCAGTACTCACGCCTTCTCTCTCATACCTTCTTTGTCTGTTATCCTTCACCACACCTCACCCAGCCTCTCACTCTCTGCCCTACCACCCCTCACCCTTCTTCTCAATCTCTACCCTCACCCCCCCTCACCCTGCTTCTCGACCTCTACTCTCACCACCCCTCTCCCCTTCTTATTATCTACCCTCCCCATCCCTTACCCAGCTTCTCATCCTCTACCCTCACCATTCTTCACACTGCTTCTTTACCTCTACCCTCATCACCCTTCACCCTCCTCTCACCTTCAGCCCTCACCATCCCTCACCCTCCTCTCAGTCTCAATCCTCCCTACCCCTCACCCTGCTTCACAGCCTCTACCCTCACTCTTCTCACCCTGCGTCTCAGCTTCTACCCTCACCACCCCTCTCCCTTCACCACTGCCTCATTACCCGCCATCCTTTCACACCTGCCTTTCATCTGACGTGTGTCCTTTCACCAGTTCAGTGAACCCTTCCTTCAATTTTATTTTCTTCCATCTTTATTTTCTCCATCCTTCCCCGCTTTTATCTTACTCCTTCCAGCTTCTTTGCCTGCCTCTCTTTTACGTTTTCTTCCTTCCTCACCTTCCTTCTCCTCCCTCTTCCTGTGTTTCTGCTTCCTCCTTGTCTTCCAACTCCTTCCATTTTTATCTTGTACCTTGTCTTTCTTTCTTCCTTGTAATCTATCTCATTTTCTCCCTTCTCATTTTCATTTTCCGTTTTTCTTGTTCTTCCCTCGTCACTCATTTTCAGGTGTTCTTCCTTCCTCCTTTTCATCTTGTTTCTCCCTTATATTCCACCTCTTCATTTTATCCTTAGCTTTTTCGTTCTCCCCCTTCTAGTAATCTTTCACATTTTTCCCCTTACATCTTCTCTTTCCTCTTAACTTTTTCTTGTTTCCTCCTTCCTTCTTAAATGTTCTTCCTCTTTTCATATATTCCTTTCTTCCTTCGCTGTTCCTTCCGTTTTTAGCTCATCCCTACCTTTCTCCTCCTTGCTATGTGACCTTTCCCCTTTATCCTCCTCCATCCTCTTCACCTGTCTTATTTCCTATCCCGTCAAAAGGACGCAAAGGTTAAGTTCAAACGACTTTATATCAATTTCAGACAAAAAAAAAAAAAAAGACTCTCTGAAGGAAAGACAAGATCACTGTCCTTCCCACATACTGTGTAACTCACCAGTACATACTATGCTTTGAGACGCCTACAATCTACTAGTATGTTACTTAGATTGCTGGCTGGTGCTGAGCTCAAGTTTTTCTTGGTAGGTTGTGCGACACGATCCAGAGTTGTCCTTTTATCTATATGTTAGTGGCAAATTTGTACAGTTATTTGCAGGAGTGAAGAGATAAAGCAAATATCCAGTCAGATAAATTTTTACCGTGCCTAGAGAAATAAACAGCCCTGGTATTATGTCCACATATAGAAAAGAGACTGAACATATTCATAGCTGACGAGAATGAAAGTCTAGCTGAAACTGGTGTATTTTAATAACCACATTATTCACAGCGGGTATAATCATTCCATTCAAAATATTCAAGGTACTGGGAAACCACAATAAAGAAGTATTTTTCCAAGCAATAGGAATAGTTGCAGACAAGAATTTCTCTGTACAGTGTAGCCGCACATCTATTTTGAAAAGACTTGGAGTTCCTAAGACAGCATTATACTGTGTGTTGTTCAAGAGTTGTTATTCAAGGTCTCGTTATCAATCATCATGAACTGAGTCTAAATATATGTCCGCAGAAGTACCCGGTAACCATCATAAGAGCCCAATATCTCACCTTAATTATCCCGACCCCAAGGTGTGAGCAGTTGGTATCAGGATAAGGAGGTGCCAGGTCATATCCCGCTTGCCTCATAGACCACAAGTATATATGAATAACCATTATCAGATTTATCAACCCGTTACATTGTTTTCGGATATCTAAATATTTAAGGCAATCAGCCTCTCTCTCTCTCTCTCTCTAACCATTAAAAATATCAGTGAATATGTCTTCCTCTAAACCTACTTATAAATCAATCAATCAATCAGTCAATTAAAATTCACCCAGGTTTAATGAGGTGCCTGTGGATACCTTGATGACCTAAGTAATGGACAGGTAAGCATATGCAAATAGCGATAATTAAAGTAAAGATGCGCCCATGAAATTAATGGTTTGGCGGTTAATAAAGTTTGCTTAATAGTAGCATCAATCACCTGAAGAAAAGTATATCACTGTCTCTGTCGTTTCTCAGTCTCTGTCTCTATCTGTCAGTCTCACACACACACATACACACATACACACACACATTAATTACAATAAATCATTGTCTTCAACCATCAATAAACCAATTGACCAATACATCAGTTAGTCAAGTATCCAAAAAGATCGTTCTGTTAATTATTAAATCCATGTATCAATCACCTAACCTATTAATTAACCTCTCAGTTAATTTACCAATCATGCAGTCAACCACACAATCAACGATCAGTGAGTCATTGTACAAATCAACCATCAATCGATCAACCCAACACATCAATCAAGCAACCAATCAATCTAACATCCAACCAACCAACTCATTAATGCATCAATCAAGCAATCAGCCAATCTAGTCAATTACACTACCTGTCCATCTATTTGTCTGTCAATCACGGTAATACCATCACGTTAACAGTATATTCCCCTTGGTTATATTGAGACTCATAGACACCTGTTGTGGTCATTGGTACGGCTATATCCAGTCACTCAAGTTTAAACTATCCTGAGCTGATAAAAAATCACATGAAAATAGCAAGTATGAAGAAAAATTTTAGACTTACTTTATCTTTCGGGTTTGATTGGTTAAGCGTAACTATTCAATTTATTTTTGATTTCGGAAAAACAATCTTATTAATCTTATGGGAAGTTTCTCGTAGCAAGGGGTTAATGAGTTTGTTGATAATCCCACAGTTAAATGGTTTCCTCGTCTAACGTCAAAGAAACAGAAATTTGCGGTAGGAACATAATGGACGTGACTATCTCTCTCGCTGGTGCTGCGTCTCCTGTATCCAGTACTTCATTTACCTGCGTGTGCTTTAATCCTGGTGTCTCTAAACGGTTCTATCAGCTCAGTAGAAGCTTTTCGAACTGGAAGTGTCAGATATAGCATTCATTAACTCATAATTAATGGGAGATATTTTGTAAATGATATTTAGACTGAGATACGGGTGGAAACTATGCCAAAACTAGTTATCCCTTTTTCATAGAATTTGGTTAGGTCTTGACTGAAGTTAGTTTTACTCCAACAGATCACAGCATTGTAGGTCAGGAGGATTCCAATTAATTGTACCTACTGATCATGTAATCCCTCTCTCCCTTCCGCTACTTTTACTCTCATCCCTTACTTTCTCCCTCTCCCTTCCACTTCCCTATCTCTTTTCCTTCGCCTTTTCATTTATCCTTTTCTCCCTCCCTCCCCATGCCTCCTATCTGTACTTCCTGCTCACTCCTATTTTCTCTCTCCCCTTTTCTCTTTCCCTACTCTAACTACCCTTCACCTTTTCCTCCTCCTTTCTCCTTCCCCCTTTCCCCTCACCTCCCTCTCTTGCTCCGACTCCCATTCTCCCGCTTTCATTCACATCCCTCTCTGGCTTCTCCACTACCTCTCATTCTCCTTTCTCGCTCCCTTCCCACTTTCTCTAACCTCCCCTTCTCCTTCCTTTTCTCCCCCTTCCCTCATCCTCTCACCTCTTTTCATTCCTCCTCCTCTCTCCTTTTCCGTCTCCTATTCTTTCCCTTCCCACTTTCATTCACCTTATCTCCCATTCGCTTGCACTCACCTTCTCCCCCACTCCCTTTCACTCACCCCTTCCCTCTCCCTCCCTCAGCCTATTCTCTCTCGCAGAAACTCACTAACTCACGACCACCAATTTCCATTTTCACGGCACAGTATTTTTTTCAGCCATTAATTTGGGCGTGCTTGTGGTTGTGTTGTGTCTATTTGAAACAGGCCCGGGGCTGCCTACTCGACAAACTATTACGCAAACAAATGAATCCTGACCCGCGTCCCTCTGTAGGTTAACAACTCAATAAATAATAAAAAAAAAAAAAGCTCACCTTTAAAACATCCAATCTGGCATCCTAAAACCCCATACAAGGATATATACAGTGGAGGCGAATAGAGCTTTTGGCAAAAAAAAATTAGAACACACAAATATATGTGAGGTACAGGTACCATGTATTGCAATGTTGTTATGCAAGTGTATTGTGTAGTCTGAAATTCAGCAATACGGAATGATGCCACATTCATAAATAAATATAAATTCAGCATGTACTGTTGATTACAGAAACAAAACAAGACTTCTACTGACAGCTCAACAAGGCATCCTTTTTTTTTTTTTTTATCCTTGTATCTTTCGTCTTCTCTTAATCGGCTTGCTGGATGACCTTCCTGCCAACCCAAAAATCTTCCACTGCTTTCTTAATTCTTTCCTTGCGATGTGAGGTGTCAGGTATTGAGAGCGGAACGTGTATACTACCGGTTCCTGAAAAAAGCTAAATGACACGGACTATCGTATCTCGCACACCATTCCACCGACCATGCTGGTTTTATGGACACGCTTTCATGGAAATAGGTAGAATCTGACTATATTACATTTCACCAAAATGACCTAAAGTATCCCGAAAGTAACATGAAAGACCCAGAAATTACCTAAGCTGAGGTAAACCTGACCTGTTCTGCTTGTAGGTGACCAAAAATCCAAGATGAGTAGCTTTGAACCCATTTTGTCTGAAAGAACTTGAAGTTGACTTCATGTGCATATTTGAATCGAATGGCCTTCAGCTGACCCCAGTAAGCCCTGACTGGTATGAGGACCTTAGGTGAACTTAACTTTGTTTCCTGTGCTATATATGAAACGGGTAATGATGCTTCGGATTGCAGTAGATCTGGCGCCACACATTAAAGCCAGTCTAACGAGCTTTGGCGTGCAAAGCCTACCAAAGCCTCAGTTATAGATACCATGTGTCCTCAGTTGTCAATCAGTAACTCCCTGACGTTTGAGAGAGGAATTTATGTCGCTGCTAAAGTGCTGGACTGTTATGTTAAGTAACTGACTTATTAACGGACAATGAAAAATGACGTAAATGAAACGTGAATAAAGATGAATTATTTGTAGACGTCTCTAATAATTCTGCAAGTATCTTATGTCAGTTTCAAGGTAGTCTGTGAACATAAAAATATTGCAGAAAGAGAAAGCATGATGTAATATGTACATAACATCTTCATTTGAACTAGTTCAACCTGCGAATATTTTAATTCCAATGTCTTTAAGTGACTATTGTAAAATTATTGCATGCTTCTAGTGATTTAATAACGAAATACAGATAAGCTTGCTACTTCAACCAGAAGTGTTAAGTGTGTCGTAACCGCCAGGTAAATGTACATACAAAGAAATTAAGTACATGCTCATGATAAGTATTATGCATTCCAACTGTTACAATATTGCTTCCTCATGTGTCAATCATCAGGATAATTAACCTGCCCCAAGCTTAGGGACTAATTGCATGGACAAAAATTTGTTTGGATCTCTGTGAACCTTGAACTGACATGCTTTAACCTAAAGGGCAACAAACTGATATTACCTGACTGGTTCGAAATGTCTTTCATGAAGTGAAATGATCTCTGGATGAAGTGATTAAGCTTAGTGATGGCAAATAGACCAAAATATTTGGGGGATTTTGTTTTTACGCTGGCCATTTGGCCTGAAGGTTTTTTTTTTTTATTATATATATATTTTGTATATATATATTTTTTTTTTGGGGGGAGGGATTTCACGGAGTTCCATTAATGTAATACCAATCATCTTTATCATGAAAGGCTGAAATGGTCTCCAGAAATTACGCGTACACAATACAGATTGGGACCATCCTCTGGAGAACATGGACATGAAACGTAGTCAGAAAAACAAGTATCTTCCCAAGGACTGACGAATACATAGCGAAAGAGTCGGACTATCTGAGACACGCTTTGGTTGAGACGGTTGCGTTGTGTTCCATTAATCGTAAGTGTTCTTCAGACAGTAATAGGAAAGCGTGTGTGTGACTGCAGCAATGCTGTGCGTTCTAACATGTATGGCTGGAGTACTGGGTGTAACAGGATTCAGTATCCCGTCTTCTCGTCGGGAAAGGAAGCTCCCTAACACCCCTGCCAGATTTATTTTGTTTATTATACTTACTATCCTCCTCTGTGTTACATGAATCCTTCCAGTCTCGCTATACTCAGCATATAATAACATACAAAGCTATAATAAATAATACCCATAGCCAAAAATAAATCAGTAAAGAAGTGGTGTTAGGCAGCTTCCTTAACCGACAAGAATGCGGACCTTTGCATTAGCCTGGGAGCAAAAGGAAAAGGACTTGAGACTGAAGAAGTGAAGCAGGATGGGTACATAAAAACACGTGAGGAAAAATGATCACAAATGCCAAACACAGTGGTGAAGAAAAAGGTCTCTAGAGGGAGATGAAGTTAACTGTGCCTGAAGAAGAAACATAAAAAGTGGTTTGTAAATAGTTCATCCGGAATATGCGGCTGTGGAGATTATAATAAAGCGAAAGAAAGCCCAGATTTTCCTAGTCTATATAGTATAATCGTCTGTCACTTCAGTCCTCTCACCTGACGTGTTGGCAGGTTAATGTGAAATACATGAATAAAAAAAATACCTGGCTGTTTTAATAATTTCTTATCTCATCACAGTCTTGTCAGCAGGTTCGGCTTTAACAGAGACTTTTTCGCATTTGTATTTGTGTAAAGTAAAATAAGGAACAGTCTGGACAAAGATAAAACCGAAAACTGATAAAGACTTATTAATAACTGAGAAGTAAACAAATAGGCCACGAAACAGAGACAACAAGCAAACATGGATGTGCTAAGTGATATGGATATTTTTAAAATAGATATTTGATGTTATTTTACAACCTGAAATTCTATCTACTGTGTATTTGTCTATGTATATAAAGAATTTATTTAACAGAGTGGCAGCAACATTTACGGTGATATGTTGTAAATATGTTAACAGAGTATACAGTACTGTTCTCTGAAAGTCAAATAATTCTGGCATAATTAATACGTGAATATCATTTTAAAAAAATCAGAATAGTTGTTCTTTTCATGACCAATAGTTCCATAAAATTCAAATTTATTACCGAGATATCAAGGGTATGCTTTTATTGCCTAATGCCAAAATGCTGAGAGGCCGTGAAATGACTAGGTTTGTAGAGAAGCGAAATGAATGAAGAGTCTTAAGTGGTATGAATAAAGTTAGCTGGATCGATCGGAACCTTATTAGACCGTGGTGAATCTAACTGGCCAGAATAGATCTAGAGGTACCCAGCCTGAGTGGGCTTCATATAGCGTAATAGGTATTAATGGATGGAACACTTTCAAGTCTTAAGTGATCTGAATGAACCTAAATCTGATCTGACTCAATTAAACCTAAATTATCTTGATTAGGCCTATACTTACTTGATGTCTAACACTGATTCTACTGCGTGTAGTTGCCTGTACTGACTAGAAATGAGTTTACTGAGCTGGAATGAATGCGAGGACGGAAATGTACCAAAATATGCCTTAACTAAAGACCAGTGAAAATTATTATTGACCAATTAAGCAGTTAGTGGTTTAATTTTATAAATTAGTGGTGCAGACTAAACAAGTAAGAAGTAAAATTATTTAAGAAGGGAAAATTGCTTTAGTACGAGAAGAAGTAACAAAGATATGGGAACAAAATGATGGAAAACAGGACAAAAGCTGTATTTAGGGATAAGAATGATAAAACTTGCCTCAGTTAACAAAATTATAGAAATAAGGAAAATCACAAAATAGTATGAAAAATAATAAAAGAACCGAAGTTACAGCGGGAGAAACGCTGACGATTTAGAATGCCATAATAAGGGAAGAAAACAGAAAAAGAGCAAAGCAGCTAAAAACAAAAAAAAAATAGCGATAACAATCCTGCCAGTCTCCAGTGTGAAAATTATAGACCGAAGAATTTTAAGACGAAAATCCAAAGTTCTTTCTCAAAGCAAATAAGTTAGACATTACCTTAAAAGCTTTCTCTCCTTCCCTCCATACCCTCTCTCTCTCTCTCTCTCGTTTCCATCATTCTTACACTGTGTCTCTTACGAACTAAGTTCTCTATAACTGATGTCTAATCCTGTTTTCTCTTCTTGATACCCCTCTCAAGATTTTAGCTAGCTTGGGGAAGACCTGTTTTGATGATCCGGTTAGTGGAAATTACATCCATTCTCTTCATTTATTAGTCTCCATTGTTCTGTATAAAGTCACCCGGGGGTAGTAGGGAGAACAAAAATTATTCTCGTAACGAAGAGAGGAGGATATTTTACCCAAACTGATAATCCTTTGTAGCTTCCTCTGTGTGTGTGTACTACTGCAGCCCTAGTACGATTTTTAAACTATCGCCAGACGAGTTTCTTTACCCTGTCACTCATTAAATAGTTTGCAAAGATCATATCTTTTTCACGAAATTCTTAGCATTATCAGAAAATTGTTTAAGCTCAGAAGAGACTCTCCGACCTGAAGTCGTCAAATACAACCTTCATTTACCTATTTACTGCAAGAGGTTTCCATAAGCCTATTAGAAAAGACTGGAGGAAGCAAAGATAAACAGAAGTCACCACATTCAAGGGGTTTAGTTCTATGTAATCTCTCTTTATACCGTTTCATTTATTTATTTTAGGTAAACTTTTCAGAGATCCCTCGTTTTAATTACATATACTCTTTTTGACTGGTGTCCCCTTTTTTCCTCACTGCTTTTAGTGTTCTTGATATTTTTTCTTCGTCTAATCTTTCTGATTTTTCTTTTATGTTCAAGCTGGTTTTTCAATCTCATTTTTTGCGAGAACTCTCTCTCTCTCTCTCTCTCTCTCTCTCTCTCTCTCCAATAATTACATTGCTCGTTATTACTGCATATTTTCAGCGTACCTTGTGTTTATCTTCATATGCTCTTTACTGATCGTATTTTTCAAATTATTTTTTCATTACTCTGTTCTTCGGCCACAAGAATCAGTTGTCCACGTCTGTCGTTAATACACTGCTTGAACGTGTAAATTATTTCGCCAGTGTCAGGCGTACGTACAAACTGATCGTTACAGTACAAGCAATGCAGTATTTGCTTTGTTTTCCTCAATTCCGCCCTTCCGTCCGTCCGTCTGTGTGTGTGTGTGTGTGTGTGTGTGTGTGTGTGTGCTATTGATTTCCTGTGGAATTTGTTTTTCGATCCATCCTTCTCTTATGCTGCCTCTCTATCCTTTCTCCAGTTTTTCATTTGNACGTGTAAATTATTTCGCCAATGTCAGGCGTACGTACAAACTGATCGTTACAATACAAGCAATGCAGTATTTGCTTTGTTTTCCTCAATTCCGCCCTTCCGTCCGTCCGTCTCTTTGTGTGTGTGTGTGTGTGTGTGTGTGTGTGTGTGTGCTATTGATTTCCTGTGGAATTTGTTTTTCGATCCATCCTTCTCTTATGCTGCCTCTCTATCCTTTCTCCAGTTTTTCATTTGCATTTCGCGTAAGCAAACAAATTAACAAAACCACAAAAAGCACATCTATCATCATCATCATCATCATCATCATCATCATCATCATCATCATCATCATCATCATCATCCAGGCCTCCTTTCCCACCCTAGGGCAGGGTAAGGAGTAACAATGTCCAGCCAGCCCAAATTTGCCCAATCCAATGGGCCACCCTTCCATTCACTCATCATTCAAGCCCGCGGAATCCTGGCTCTATCGGATACGCCTAAAACATTTACCACGTTCTGTAGCTTCTCATAAATGTATCCGATAGAGTCAATCCGGACGTTGCCACGTTAAATAGGGGTGCTAAATCCCTGATCATGCACTTCTCCTCACAACATTCATCCAGCCAGCTCGATCTCTTGTCAGTTTCTTAGCCTCACCGACTTCCAAATCTCTCTTCCTCGCACACTCATCCACCATATCTCTCCACCTTCTCCTTGGCCTATCTCGCCTCCTCCCTCCTTCAGATTCGCTCAGATATACCTTTTTCACCACATCCATACAAAAATAAAATCAAACACCAGTAAGAACACACCCAAACACAAACACAAACATACAAAGACAAACAAGCAAAAATATAAGAAAATACTCAAACGAAGAAATGGACACAAAAAGCAAACAAAAAGCAGGTGTAAAAACAGACACTAAAAATGAAATTAATCAACAATGAGACGAAAAAACACAAATGAAAATACACAAACATTAACTTACACAAGTATGCAAATTTACAAATATAAACCCAAAGTGATGAATACAAGCACACATTTGCTATACTCTCTTTTCTCTAACTTGGCCCAGCTTTTTATCTTTCTGCGACTTAATTTACTTAGTTCAAAGGTCAGTTATGACAATAGTATAGCTGAACATCATTTCTGTACCACTTCTTCGTGATTAATGTTATATTCTAGTGTTAATATACAGTAATAACTCTGCTTCCCAGATGTAGGAATGGCAATTTTACGCTAGGTTTCCGAAGAGTGTTAAGGGGGTGTTGGCCTCAAAATATACGTAAATTTCTGGCAGATGGTCGAAAATCAGCTAAATGTTTTAAAAATATGGTTGTGGTGGTGGCAGCACACACACACTAAGTTTTATTGCTATATACAATTCTTCATACAGCGCTAGGGACTTTTAACTTATTAAATGGCCGTCCATGGGCGCGGGGGGTTTAAATTTGGCTCTCTTGTTAAGTTTTTTTTTTTTTTTTAATTTTTATTTTAAATTTAATTTACATTTTCTCTTTTTTTATTTTCTTTTAACCAATTTTCACCTTTTTTTTTTTTTGTCTGAAAGATATTTTTGAGGCGAAAAAGGTGGGGAGTCAAAATAAACCAAATTTTTGAGCCTTTATTTTTTGTTTAATATTTTTCCTCAGAAATTTGATTTTTAACTGAGGTTTTAAAGTAAAAATTCATTTTCCTTATCATGGGAGGGATACCAAATAAATTATTCCCAGAAAGTGTTACAGAAGGCCACTGTTTTCATGGAGACTAAGCAAAAGATATTTGGTAAGTTCTTTTCAGCCATATAACATTTTGAACTTAAGTGAAAATTTGCACATGATTCCTAGTTAATTATGGCATTATCGAATGGAAGGAAGTGATACTTCGATGAAGTACAGGATGAGTTTAGGAAGCTAAAAATTGCACTGCCAGGTGCGGTAGCCGTTCCTCTTCAGTTTAGCTAAGAAAAAAAAAGTTCGATTATCGAAATTTTAAAAAATGGTGCCTGGACCGGCCACCGGGTCCCAGCTATTTCCGAACCCACAGCCATTGAGTGGTTACAACCCCTAACCCAGCCCAGGGCCTTTGACCGATTCTGATGAATAACAACAGGCTTCCTGGGATTATGGTTATCTACTTTCGGTTTTTTTTCCCCCAGAACGATTGGCGCAGAACTGTGACCTGCATAGTGCATACAAGCAATCAGACAAACATACGAAATTGACCAACATGCTTGCCGAATCAAAAGACTGCGACAAGCAAGAAGCACAAACACGCTAATAAACATAAATATACAGACACATGGGCAAACACACGAAAACGAAACATGTAGGTTTAAACAGAGACACCCAGAGTAAAAACGCAGATATTCCCCCCCCCCCCCCACATAAGCACACAAATCCTTGCCTCCACCTCTTGCACTTAAGCCCCTCATTCGTTAATATTTTTCTCACTTAATTAAATTTTCATAATTTAACTTTGGGACCGAGCAGAAAAAGGAAAAAACACAACTCCACTCGTCAGGAACATCAAATACCATGATTCATTTCATTTTTCACTGACTCCATTGTCGCGTCAAATTTATAGTAATTGTTACAGAGGGAAAAGTTTTCACAGACTGCCTCATCCTCTCGTGTGACAGAGTGGAACATAAGTGGCTGAATATTAAACAATCTGCAGCTTTGCACTCCTCTTTGGAGTCACAGAAAACACACCAAAAAATGAGTGACAACGCATCATGCCTAGCGAGTTAAGCATTATATTCATTTTTGTAAAAGAATCGTTTGTTGCTGAAAGGAAAGCCCATAAATTTCGCCTCTAGACAAGATTTTATATAGGACTGGCCATTAGTAAAGTTTTGTCCTCCAACAGTTAAAATAGATTATATGACGTTTCCCTTTTTTTTTTTTTTTTTTAACAATGAATTTTGACAACGATCCTCTCGTCCTCCAGCTCACTTTTGAGTTCATAACATTCAGAAAGCAAGTTAGGGAGAAGACTGTAGCACCAGTCGAAGAGGTGACAGGGAGAACTGGAGCTCTCGTTTCACCAGCCCTCAGGACCTGTTCCTGACCACCTCCCTTTGCTGAACATTTTCAGTGTTTTCATTGACAAACAGGGTGAGCCGGCATACTCTCAAAACACCTCTACCTTCTACAGTCTACACCACACTACTTATACATTAGACTTGACACCTATTTCAGTCCCCCCTTAGCAATGGCAGCTGCATTATTATCAGCAAATCCGGTGGTATCTCGGATTGCCACCACCATCAGGGTAGGGCTGGCGGCAGAGGGTCCTCTTGCTCGTAGTGAAGCTACTGTACTGACAGCGGTTATTGCAAACATTGTTCATGCTCGTCAGCGGAGAAGTATATACGGGTTCGTGCCCTTAGTACCAATCTGAATTCTGTTTACTTTTTCTTCCAGTCTGTATCTCCTCGAGCATTCCTCACAGAAACCGAAATTTCTTCCTCCACTGACATATCTCCATTTAGTTTTCCTGGTTGCCTTCTCCTCACAATCTTCTGAAACAATGGTGTATGAATTTGCAATTGATACTATTTTGAACTTCACTTCAGCTAACTTTGATTATTCGTTATACAGACTAAATTACCTAAATATTACCAAATATATCTGTATAATTTATTGCTTTCCTTGTGTTTCCTCAGATAGACTAGGAACATTAGGACTAGAAGGGAACTTGGGAAAAAAATCGAGAAAGTTTTTTTTTTCAGGAAACCTACTTGGAAGCATGCTAAGTCAAAATCCACGTTCTAAACACTCAACACGAGCTAACGTGCAGAACGAAAATCCAAGATGGCCGCCAACGTATGAGACGTTTACTGGTATATAGATTTGGAGCCAGAAGTCACAGATGGTCATGTAATACCTTTTTTTAAGGGTTTTGGGTTATAAGAAAACCATTTTTACCATTGTTTCAATGATTTATTTGACGTTTGTTCAAGAAATGATCGAGGTAATGTACTGTTTTAAACAAAATAGTAAGTTCAACACATTTAAAGTCAACAACCAGCATTAACTTTTGTCAGTAGCAGTTACTGAACTCCTAGTAATAAAACATTTTTGTAGTATCATAACTAGTTACGGTCACAATTACAGCATTGGGATGCAGTATCTTCTTCATCAGGTGGGCATGAATTAGCACAAGATTGGCCAATACACGAGGAACACATAGGTGTACAGCGGAGTCCTGGTTTCCGACACTTGCATCTCTTGCCATACATTTGTTTACACCCACATGACACAGTGAGAAGAACATGCTCTGTTGCTGCTGGTCTGTCAGTCATAATGGGATTGATGATTCCACCCTGAAGCTCCCAGCCCCAGTCAGTAGGATTTAGATCCTCAACATTGCCCAACCACTCCTGAACTGCGAAGCAGGCTCGACATGAGTGGTAATTTGAGCTGAGGATGTGGAAGGTTGATTCTGAAGATGGTAGCTGCTGGATGCTTTGCTCATCCTCTGCATGTACTGCACAAATATTGGCTTATCAAGTGTTGTACATGTCGGACTGGCATTATATAACCTCAGCAAGAATATACTCCCCACTCTTGCTACTTCATGGCTGGCATCGCTCCTGTTAACCCGCCGAGTCCCACCGACGTACGATGCACGTCACTACCTTTTTCCGCGGACAGATCCTCCGACATGCATCGTACGTCACTCAGTTTCAAGGCCCGTCATGTGCACATTTTTCAACATTCACGGGTGATTTTTGGTAGGCATATGTGGGAGACATTCCTCTACCTGCTGTCAAGTGGGGATACTGCCTAGCCCCACCTGACCCCCCCTCCCCCCACACTCGGCAATTCACCTGTTAGCAGTAACCTGGCCAGTAAAGATATGTTGCCCCACAGTTTCTCCAATGACGAAATTCATGGTGAAAGTGATTCCTGAGGTGGAGGACAAAGAAACAAAGAAGCTAGAGGGAAAAACAAACAGAAGTGATGAGGTGATAATGTCGTAAAGGAAGGTGCCATATGCTGAGGTTTTGGGTGAGTGAACAATGCTTTTATCGCCTATATTATTGTGTGAAAACCAATATAGACTTGTACTACACATAAATTCGTACCAAATAAATAAATATGTAATTCAAAGTGGGTTGAATTAGTTAACCCTTCCATAGTTCGTTTTCTTTAGCCATGTAACCTGAGAAAGAAGGAAAACATAAGGCTGACTGACACCTGTACCAACATTTATAAGCTTGGGAGGGCGATTTCTCTATGAATTTTCGATGTTTCTCACCAAAAGCTGAGGTTTGAGCCAAAAAAAAAAAGTTGAAAATCGGTTGGGTTCTGAGAGTGTGTTGGGTTAGAAAACGGTCGGGACTGGATGAGTTAAACACATCCAACGTCCTCCAATCCTCGCTTTCTAAGACTGTCATGGCTTTCTTTTTGCCAATAAGGCAGAGACTGTGTCACATCCGGTGATGGCGCGTGTTATCAATATGTGTTGTCGGGTGTGTGGATGCATTGCCAACTGGATGTTGTGTATGCTATAAACAATGCCTCTTGATACTGCATGTAGATATTGTCTGCTATGGTCCTACCAGCCAACATGACAAACAGATCTGTATCGTTTGCCACAAGTAAATTAGGTCGTGCGTTAGCACCAGCAAATGCCAATGATGTGCTGCTTATTAAGTAGTCAGCATCAGCTTGACTTTGACAGCAAGCAGCACCTTCAGATGTAAGCCGATCCTTCTGCCTGCTGATCAACCGTGACTTGTTCTACGATTTGCTAAAATGGAGAGATGATTGCCCATGGCTGATGTGTTGAAATCAAACACTATGTCTGCAGAGACATATGGATCAGTGCTGCCATTATCTTCAGCTACCTTGGTTGACCGCGTAAGATTCATGTAGTCATCAAAGCAGACAGTGCATTCTTTTCCATAGTTATTAATACCTTGATTCACATAGCTGTCATACACATTACCATACGTGAAGTTCGCAGGCCATGTCACATTTTGCAGCAATTATCCTCCATCCACTACACTGAATGGGTTCTGAAGAGCTTTAGTGGATGTTGAGACTACTGAGCTTTCAGCACTTTCGCAAGACCACTTTTGTTGTTTTTGCACATTGTACCCTTGTCAAACAGTGCTGGTGGCTGTGCACTATTCCTATTTGATGGCGCTTACTTTTGATCAGCCAAGATAGTAAACGTACCAGAAGTTTTGACACGGTACATTCACTGCTGTCCATGTTAAAAAATTTGGGATATTTAGATGTGTCATACATGATGGTCCTCATTTGGTAATCAGTAAGTGATGCAGCCATGTCTTCAACATCCTCGGGTGTCAGACCTGTTGAACTGTAATTCTCCCTCAGTATCCTCTTTTCGTCATCTAGAAATGTGTATAATGGTGTCTTTTTCATTGTCACATGTCCTTATCATACCATCTCTCTAGAGCTCTTGTAACTTATCTTTCATGCTCTTGGTAGTGTAACATTCACTGTCATCAGAGTACTTTCTTTTCAGTGACTCTAGACTTGTGATTGAAAACTTATGTTCATTACTCTCATCCATGTGCTCAAAGAGTTTCAGGAATGCATGTTGTTTTCTGGTGTCAAGTGGCCCTGATGACCTCCCCCTTGGTTTCCTCTGAGGCCCTCACCCACCAAGAAAACGGATTTGACAATCTTGGTGGCACTTGGCCTCAGCTGCCACAAGATCCGCAACATTATGAATGCGTGTATTTACAGTTTCTGTCCAACTATCAGCTCACTGCATCACCTTGGCTGCAACAGATGATAATAGTACAGTTGTTGCTGCTTCATGAGTCACCTCACATTGGTCCTTTGGTTGTGGGAATCTTACTACAGTCCACATATTTTCCACAGTACAGACAGTCTTGTTGTATATCAACCCGAGGCATCCCGACGACGTATGGGTACGTCGCAACATTTTGTCATGGTGACACCCAACGACATACCCATACGTGATGCAATTGCAAGGTGCGCCATTTGCATATTTTTCCAGTTTCACAGGTGATTTTTGGTAGGCATATGTGGGAGACCTTCATCTACCCACCATCAGGTGGGGATACTACCTGGCCCCGCCTGACCTTCCCTCCCCCCACACGTCATTTTCTCGGCAATGCACTTGTTAGCAGTGACCTGGCCAGTAAAGACATGTCGCGCCACGGTCTCTCCATGACGAAATTCACGGTGAAAGTGATTCTTGAGGTGGAGGACAAAGGAACATACAAACAGAAATGATGAGGTGGTAATGTTGTAAAGGAAGGTGCCATATGCTGATGTGTTTGGTGAATGAACAACACTTACATCGCCTATATTATTGTGTGAAAACCAATATACTCTTGTACAACATATAAATTCGTACCATATAAATAAATAAATACGTAATTTAAAGTGGC